>JANHGO010005316.1:0-23295 GCA_024606505.1 Aquila spilogaster
CTTAACGGTGTGCAAGTTTGGTGGAGCTATCCCCCTTGCACCCGGCGCTGCGCAACGCTGTAATAAACGTACCTGCTATATAACCAATCTCTGGGTTATAGAGTTTAATTCCGCAAGTCACAGGAATGAAGTGTATTTCTCACCTATTACCTTACAAGGTATCAGATAAATAATATTCCACTTAGAAGCAGGTGTCTGTTATTCCACACCTTATACTTAACAGGCAATGTCAAAAAGGTCTAAAAGTTTTCAAATGGAATACTAAATTACTGGACTGATGTGAATAACTGTAGAAAACCTTATGAAGCCAACTGTTGAATGGCATATGAAATTCAAAGGAGATATATGGAAAGCAACAAATTACTGCTGGAAAAATGATCTTAACCATATATATAAAATGAGAGAGAGCTAACTTTTAATTTGGGAATGAGATTTTGGGATTATACTAGGCAAATCCATTACAACTTTAGCTCAGTTTTAAATAGTGGTAAAAAAAAAATTAAAAAATGTCTGGGGAATTGCTGTGAAAGGAATAGAGAAAATGGAGATATCATCGTATTACTTTACAGTTCCACACTGTTACCTGCATAATAAATGCTGAATACATTTCTAGTAACTCACCTCACAAAGAATATAGTAGAACATGTAAAAGGTTATAGAATGCTAATAAAGATTATCTTTGACAACTGGCAATATCATGCTATTATATAGTGACACCATGAGAAATACATTAATTAAACAAATCAGAATGCCAGAGAATAGAAAAGAGATGGCATAAGGAAAAGGGAGTTAGAAGAAGCCTGTAACATCCTAAGTGGCATGGAGAATGAGATTAGGAATCAATTATTTACCATACTTTCTAGTAGATGAATGAGGAAGCATGTAATAAAGCTAGCAGATGTGGAATGAAAAGCAAGTGTCATTCTTCACAGACTATCATGAAATCTGTGAAATTCCTTACAGAAGATGTTCTGAATACACAAAGTTAACACTTAGTCAGGAAGAGATTGAACGAACTCTCAGAAGATAAATCCTTTGACAACTATTAAATCTAAGATAGTACTTCTCACACAGAAATCACTTAAATTGTTAGAATGCCAGATAAACCTTCACTGTAACCCAGTACTGCTCTTAACTGCCATTTGTCAAATAGCAGTTGCAACACAATTCTACCCTATTTAGTACCTAATCTTTAGGTAGGATTGAGAGCTTTTAACAAAAATAAAGGGATTAGTCAAATATTCTCCCTGAGGATTTCAGATGTAGGAATGTTTCTAAGAAACAAAGAGGAAGCAATTTTCACTGAAATTAACTTAAACAGAAAAAACAGGTGTCATTATGATGTTCTCTGTAGACATTTGTATATGTATAAGCAGTCCAATGCATGAATGAGATTGTTCCCACACAGGCTGTGTGAGTAAAGAATGGAAGTTCTGCCCACTGAACTCATGAAAACATCATCACTCTTTTTAAAACAACTTTCTTGTTCAATAGCAGCATGACATTTCTTCTCATACAAAACTGCTAAATGCCCATTATCTATCTGATATCAACTGCTGTCAATTTTGCTTGAGGCTGATACTTTAAGCATTTCATCATTGCTCTCTGACTTTATGTTCCCATTTTCATTTTAACCACACAAAAATAGTTTCAGCATGCTTACATTCTCCATACTTTGTACGTGATTGGCTGCAGACAGGACAGTCAATCTTTTCTGCTAAGCACATTGTTTACAATCCTGGGAAGAATACTTCATACCAAAATGAGCACGTCTTCACAAAGATACATGTCATCTAGCCATCTGATGTGCAATGCAATGCACAAATGAAATTTATCTACAAGTCACATCTATTGACTTTAAACAACAAATTTATTTATTATGCCTTTACAGAAAATAAATGGTTATCCCTTCCTGTAGATTGCTTCAAATATTAAACTAATCTGAGGTTTAATGATCTGTAGAGAGCCTACACACTGAAAACATGCACAAACAGAAGTTATATATATTTCACTATGCCTTATACCAAACTTTCCAGAAAAGCGTACTAGATCTCTGATGATTTTCTAGGTCTACTCAATCAACTAGGTACTTCCAGAGAGTGCTTATCAACAAAATCACAAATGGGTAACTTCAGGAAAAAGAAGATTTTGTACTTTGGAAATTCTAAGTAGCTTACATTGGCATGGTTATGTTTTGTACTGGTAAGGTTATGAAGAACATCACATGCTCTCCATTGGCAATGACTTTGGAGAAACGGTACAGATCACGAGTAATGATATATAACAACCTTGTATGTTCTTTGTCAACAAATAATCATATCCATTTTCATGTGTAGTATGGAAAATAACACTTCCATTAATGACAGAAAAGATTTGCCCTTTTTTCAGAGCTGGTGAAGGAGAAACTGTTGTCCAACCAAGTAGATTTTCTTTTCACCTTGCTACACCTTTGAGCTCACCAGTAACTTCTCCACTGCAGCAAAGCTGTCAGAGTTTCTTTGGCATATTTGTTTTTATTTGGCTAGATAGCATGTCTGACTTGGCTATTATTTCAGCAGAAGTCAAGGAGCATGTGTACACATATAGTCACGAAACACAATGTCAAAACACCTTCCTTAATCTACCTAGATGGTCTCCAGGAAAAACAACAGAAAACAAATCCACCCTATGCTTGAATACCATTATTATTGTGGCTGTACAGGATTTTTCCTTGTCAAAAAATTTTAATAAAACTGATACAGTGAAAGAGTATAGTTTTTGTCTCACAAAAGAATAAGGGTTGAGAATTAAAGGGTAATTACAGAGTGAGCTAGTGAAAAGAACAAACAAACATGCAAGAATCATTTGAAATGGGGTCTCAACTTCATTATGTCTCTGTGCCATTAGGATGACTAGCCAATAATGCCTAAAGTTTGCCTAAAGTAATGGAGTGACACAAAAGTTATTATTTTTAGAGTAAAGTAGAAGAGAATATTCAGTTAGGGACTTAAACACTGGTTTCTGAGAATGGTTTTAAGATTTTTCCATCAGAGAAGTTTGTTTCTGCAGATGGTGGACAATGATATAATATCTAGAAACCCGCATACAATGAGATTAAGCAAAGATATAACATTAAAATCATCACAAAATGGACTTCAATGTAAGCGCTGAGAAAAAGTACACTTCTCCAAATAGTGTGCATCTAAAGAAAGCATGATTACCAACTGCTTTTTCAATGGGGTAAACTACAAGACATATCCAGCACAGCCCAATCTAATAGTCATATTCAAAAGCTTTTACCATATGTGCATGTAACTTTACAAACTTCTTACAAGCATCATGTATGTACTGAGACAGCAATCTGTTTTTACCTGATAGAAATAGACTGTTAACTTCTACCATTGTCTGTCCCATAGACAAAACCTGGATATACATCAGTACTCTTCAAAAGTGGATACAGCTGAATAATGAAGTACACAGGAAGACAATGAGATTTGTAAAATTAAGCATTCAAGTAGCAAATTCTAGTAGTAAGATTGTTATTACGAAAGAATGACAAACAAGTGAATTCTATAAAATATCTTCCAAAGGAAGTCCCACCAAGATTATACAAAGATCAGTACCAACCCTTTCTAACTTTGCAAACATGATTATAGAAACCTAAGGTTCTTTAGGATATATTTGAGATGCTATTCTCAAGTTTAAAAAGGAAAAAAAAATCAATGACTTGTAAGTTACAAAATCATCCTGACTCCACAGAAGGGTCAGTTCCAGGTCTAAGATCTTTAGAGTAATTACAATATACTCTCCTATTTTTACTAATGTATGTACTTTGGTTCAGTGCCAAATCTGCAAAGAAACCTAAATGCTACAGACATTTTCTCCCTAACTTCTATTGCAATCCTGCTCCTTCCAGTCCCAACATGTACTCTGATGTTCCTGTTCTTCTCCCTGTGTCCCAGTTCCAACTCAGATTTCTCATGCTTTCCAATTCTGTTTTCATTCTTTCTACCTGAGGTATGTTATTTCTCTGCATCTTTGTTCCAGCCTATTTAGTTCTCATTCCTACCTTTACAGTCCTATTCTCCAACTGTTGGTCTTCCTTCTATTCCTCTATCACCCTCACAGCTCATATAATCAGGGAATCGCAGAATGATTTGGGTTGGAAGGGACTTTCAGAGATCACTGAGTCCAATTCCTCTACCATGAACAGGGACATCTTTAAAGCATCAAAGCTGGTGAGGGGTCTGGAGCACAAATCTTATGAGGAGTGGTTGAGGGAACTGGGATTGTTTAGTCTGGAAAAGAGGGGGCTCAGGGGAGACCTTACTGCTCTCCACAACTATCTGAAAGGTGGTTGTGGTGAGGTGGGGGTCAGCCTCTGCTCCTGTGTAACTAACGATAGGGCTAGAGGGATTAGCCTCAAGTTGCGCCAGGGAAGAATCAGGTTGGACATCAGGAAGAATTTCTTCTCTGAACGAGTGGTCAGGCACTGGAATGGGCTGCCCAGGGAGATGGTTGAGTCACTGTCCCTGAAGCTTTTCATAAAGCGTTTAGATGTTGTACTAAGGGACAAGGTTTAGTGGGGAAATATTGGCGATAGGTGAACGGTTGGACTGGATTATTTTGGAGGTCTTTTCCAACCTTGGCGACTCTATGATTCTATCTTTCACTAGACTAGATTGCCCAAAGCCGCATCGAACATGATGAACACTTCCAGGGATGGGGCATCCACAACTTCTCTGGGCAACCTGTGCCTCACCACCCTTTGAGTACAGAATTTCTTCCTAGAAACTAACCTACATCTATCCTCTTTTAATTTGAAACCATTACTCCTTGTCCTATCATTACATGCCATTGTAAAAAATCTCTCTTATAACTCCCCTTTACAAACCCTACTTCAGTACTGAAAAGTTGCAATGAGGTCTTCCCAGAGCCTTCTCTAAGCTAAACAGTGCCAGATCCCTCAGCCTTTCTTTGTAGGAGGAGTGCTTCACCTCTTTCATCTCCACCTGGGCAATGAGCTGTTGACCACAACTCTCTGGAAGCAGTCATCTAGCCAAATCCTAATCCACCTTTCAAATCCATCTTTCCAATATAGAGACAATCCTTCAACACCCTTGATCAAATTCTACCCCTACTTCTTTCACAATGAGGTTCAAATCACAGCTCAACTTCCTCACCTTTTCCAACTGAGTGGCTATTAAGGCCCCCCTATTGAGGGGCCCAACTTTGCGCTGGTGAGATCTCTCAGAGTACTGTGTCCAGATGTGGAGTGCAAGCACAGGAGATGGGGAACTGTCTGTTAGAGTGTGTCCAGAGGATGGCCACAAAAATGATCCAAGAGATGTAACACCTCCCTTACGAGGACGAGCTGAGAGATCTGAGGCCGTTCAGCCTGGAGAAGAGAAGGCTCCAAGGTAACCTGATTGCAGCCTTTCAATATCTAAAGGACATCTATAAGAAGAAAGAGGACAGACTCTTTAGCAGGGACAGTTGTGACAGGACAAGGGGAAATGGTTTCAAACTAAAAGAGGGGAGACTTAGATTAGGTATAAGGAAGAAGTTTATTTACAATTTATAAGGGTGGTGAAGCATTGGAACAGGCTGCCCAGAAAGGTGGTGGAAGCCTCATCCTTGGAGATGTTCAAGGTCAGGCTGGACCAGGCTCGGAGGTACCAGATCTAGCTGTAGACGTCCCTGTTCACTGCAGGAGAGTTGAACTAGATGACCTTTAACTTATAAGTTCCTTCCAACTCAAAAGATTCTATGATTCTGTAGAACAAAATTTTCTTTGCTCCTCATTCTTCATCTTGTACTCACAGAAGGAGTAACAGGAGCTTAGATTGGTCTAAATTAAATTCAGTCATGTAGGAGACCATATATACACTGTCCATACCTGTGGCAAGCTCTGAGACTCCAGTTCAAACATAAGTACTCAAAGGATCTTGTTGTCAGTATTCTCTTTTTGATCCTTGGTACTAAAAACTCGTTGGCTTGTTTCTGAGCAACAAAAAATTTCCCATAAATTGAGTTCACATGCTATGCACCAAGTAACTGAAAATGTAGGAACTCTACTCCTTAGTTTTAAATACGTTAATTGCTCAGTTTCTGAAGCACTGAACATAAACTGGATGTATAATGTATCTGGCTAGCTTCATAAACTAGAAGTCTATTGTAATAATTACTAGAAAATTGAAGATTATTATTCTTAATTTTAATACATGCAATTAATTGAGATACACCAGTTTTATATTAATTATCAATTATTCAAAATTATTTCTCACATGGACTAAAGTAACAATGTGCTTATTCATCTTAGTATTATGATTAAACAGAAGATAAAGCATGCCATCTACAAATAAACAAAAAAAACTGTTTGCTGCAATAGTTTTTATATGTTTTGCTTTCCCGAAATAATATGCTCAGAGCTTTTTCCAGAACTGTATTCTTGTTTTTGATTATTATTAAAGAAATCCAGAAATGTATTGCTTAAATGTTGAAAGGGTAAATATGACTTAACATACAAGTTCTTGCCAGATGTTACATTTGCTTCATATCAAGTAACTAAACATATGGTACTTTTGCAAATGATTAAGTAAAATCTGTTAGAGACAGAAAGCTTAGAAGCTTTGTTTAAAGCTGCTTGCTTCAAAGCAGATTTTTCTGTTTTGCAGCATTCTAAGCATTAGTTATATATTGGTCTCTGATCCTTGTTCTCTTGAAACACCTTCCCTAGAGGCAACACTTCCAAACACTACTTTGCAGTCTGCAGGAAATCCTAGTTCCAAATGGCAGATCCAGCAAGATAAACAACTGTTTTACATTACCTGTAGTCTCAGGACACCTAAAACTAAAATTACTTACCTACTGCAGTAAGTAGAGTGTTTCACCCCTATTTTTTTTCCACACTGACACAATTGATAAAGAGCAAGGTTAAAGGTAAGGTTGTAGAATACAACAATATCTTGATGAATTTCTATAGAAGTTATTAACCTTTTTAGCTGGTTAAGTTTGTGTTTACTCGAAATTGAAAGCTTGGTTAAAGAGTCCTAATTACCATGATGAGTGTTCCATCTCTTCAAAAAGTGGAAGAATGAACATTAAGAAGGATGATGTGCTTGAGATAAACCCGCTAAACCATGTCAACTGACAAGGCCATGCTATTGTGCTCCATTTTATTTGTCACTGATTCTGTAAAACTTAAGATTTTCTCCTGCATCATAACACAGCTCCAACAGTACTGATGTAGACTACATCAGCCTAGGCTTAGGAGTTATATTTCAGTCATGAATACTGCATAAGAAACCCTCACTGGGGAGTTTTCCCTCAGTTTTAGAGGATGCTGAATGCAATCTTACACTTCCTGAAAGTGTGTGCTTACTTCTGGGCTACTGCATAATAAACACGAGCAACTCCTATCATGCCATTTTTTTTCTTTTTTTTTCTTTTTTTTTAATTGAAGAGGATGTGGTTGCTGTTTGCTGTTAATTCAACGCTGGTGATGTATGCTTAGTTTGCTCAGAGTCACTTGCCTGCTTATTAGCCTGAAAATACTTGGTTTAACCAATTACAATCTTAATTGAGGTTACTCTTACTATCTGACTCAATGAAAAAAACATGATATTTATTTATATAATCTAATAGAACTTCACTGATATAGAGATATATTAATATAGCATTAACAAAAAATAAAGGATGTGAAGAAACTACTAAGTACTAAGGAGTAGGATAGAATTCCACTGTTTCCCCCTCAATTTTTTTTTTGTTTGTTTTTAAAGATAAAGAAATAAGCCAACAGAGTAAGACAGGTAATTTTTAGGACAACTAATGGTAGTTGCTTTTCAATGTGCCTAGGCAATAGCTTAGTGAAGATGTATATCCCTATGCTTTATTTATGTTTCTAGTGATGATGAATTTCAAATCTATGAAACACTATATATACTTGAATCATAGAGAACATCAGTACACATGGTTGGTCAGAGAACATCTACCAGATCAGGTATTTTAAGATACTTAGGCAAAAAGATACTTAACCTCTGAATCCAAAATAGAAATTATCACCTCACAAAATTCTTTAACTAAAACCTTAAAATAACCCCCAAAAAAGGTAGAAGATTCTTCTCTTTCAAACAGGAAGGATATTGAATGCATTCTCTGAAACCCAGTGAAGAAATACCAAAGGAAACAACTTCATATTCTTCTCCTAAATACAACAGAACAATCTAAAATGAAACATAACCACGGTAAAGGATGCAGACACCAGCAGCTCTACATCAAGCCAAAAGCAGTCAGAAGAAACTGAAAAGTTTTATTGGTTCTGGCACAGCCCTGATACATTGTACAAAGCTGTCTTTTGCGCAGGTTGCAATAGCACATAAAATGGCAAAAGTGTCAAATTTTGGAAGTATAAGAAACATACTGAACTGAAGAGGAAAGCACAACTGGACAAGCACAAGAATAAGCATAATTGCATTTCTCATTACCTAAAAAACACCAGCATTCAAATGAATAAAATCTTTTTAAAAATACACTTTGAAATGACAGATAGAAAAGGATTAATTGTCTGCAACACTGTTTTAACATACATATTATAATCACCTCTTCAGCACTGACCAAAAGCTAAAACACATTGTTGAGGAGCCTCCTGAATACCCACAGGCCTGGAGTACCACCCACATCACCAGAAAGTCTGCTGCAGTGATTGACCATCCTCACAGAAAATACATTCATCCTAATGTTCAGTCTGAACCTTCCCTGGCATGGCGTTGTACAGTTCTTGTACGTCGTGTCATCAGTTACAAGTGAGATTGGTATCTTCTTCTCCATTTCCCTGTACATAAACTACTACTAAGCAAAATGTAAAAAACTGTCTCATACAACTTTAATAGAACTTCTACAGAAAACTCAGAGAGACTAAAAAATTAGCAATAATAACAGACTGAACTGTGAAATTCAAGTCATATTTTACACCCTAGAAACATTAAAAATGAGTTTAAGAAACTTATATATGTATTGCTAATCTTAACCTCTACCTTCCCACAGCAGCATTTCTTGTCTGCTGTATACCTCACTATTCCTTTATTTAATAAAAAATACATAAAAATAATTTTAGATGTAAATATACTAATTACATCATTATGTGTATATGATTTTTAAATCTATCACTGCAAAAAGGAAAAAAAAATCTATGTGATACGATTGACAGAAAAACAGCTAAATAAATGACAAGAGCAGTCCTGAAAAGTCACTTTCTTTTAAGTAAATAAAAGATACAATGCACTGAAAACACGGACAATAACAAACAGAAGAAAAATGCTTGGAATGCCAAATACCTCCTTAAAATGGTCAGACATGAACATACAGATATTTAAGTTCCAAATTTCACAAATTTAACTACTGTATGCAATTAACAATATCAAAATAAAATTTCTATTCAGGGATGAAAAAGGGAACTTTTTTGATTATCAGTAAGAAAGAAAATAAGAAATGTCATCACTGAAACTTCCCAAAAAAGGATGGGGAGAGAAAAGAGAAAGTAGGGACAAATCTTATGAGATACAGGCTAACTGGGAGACTATCCCATAAATCTCCTTTGATATCTGGAAAAGATACATGTAACTACTGTACCAGTAAGACAGACTGCTCCCCCTAAGCCACCATTTTCCCCACTGAAACTCTGGCAGCATAGGTCAGGATGGTTAGGGTTCAAACTGCCATAACTTTGCAAATGACTGGTGTATCTTTTATATCACATGTAACAGGTTTGATTCACTGATAAGCAGAGTTCAAAGTACAGGCATACCTTGTTATGTGTCAAGGATGTGTTCCTAAAAGTGCTACGGTTAGCAATGAAGGATAGCAAAGCAATCTTTCCCATAAGAATTCACATACTGGGGGAAGGGAGGGAGGGAGGATGTCTTGGCAGTGACAATGCAAAATTTAAATGTGAGGCCTGCATATTGCTATATAATTTTTCAATTTATTCCCCAGCAAATTTGTCCATAAAAACAAATACAAAACAGAATCACTGAATAATTCAGCTTGGAAGGGATTTCAGGAGGTATCTAGTCCAACACCCTGCTCAAAGGAAGGTGAGCTATCAGACCTCACTGGATTGCTCAATTCTTCAAGCCATTTGGGTCTTGACTACCAGTGATGGAAACTGCTCAACTATAGAGCTTAACTGTGGTAAAAAAACTTTTCCTATCACCAAGTTAGAATATCCTTTTCAACTCTCCCCACCATGCACTGCTGTGAAAAGCCTGTCCCTCTCTGCCTGATGACCTCCTTGCAGGCACTGGTGAGCTGCTGTTAGGGGCCTCTCCTCACATGTAAGTGTTCTAGCCCTGAATGTTCTGCTGGTCCCCCGCTAGATTCTCTGTACTTTAACGTCATGCTACTCACATCAGATGTGCCAAAACTAGATGTACCATAATATCTTGGTTATACTCCTGCTAATGCTGCCAAGGATGCAGTCAGCCTTTGCTGCCAGGGTATGCTACTGCCTGATACTGAGCTTGCTGTATACAAATTCTCATTCGTTCCTTACAAAGACATGGATGATGTATAGTCACAAACAAGACATATTTGCTTATTTGCGTTTAGATGGTATATAAAAGCTACTAAAATACTGAATATGATATAACAAAGGGCACCACAAGTGTACAGCCAACAGTTGTTTTCATCTATGTATTATACTGGAAAAATAAATAGATTTTCAACTTAAAATAACTTCAATTAAGCCAGCTACAGGTCACAAGGCATGCATGAATACAACTGTGCAGCTCAGTGAAATATTCATTAGAAGTGCAAAGGACAGAAAGACACCATAATGGAAATAGCAGAGATGAGTATAACACAATGAACAGGTACTAGCATGACTGACAGACAAGCAAGGGACAGTGTAGTATTACTGTATCTTTCTTCTTTCATCTCCAAAATATGTAAAACACTCTTTCTTACACACAGATAGTATAGTAACTGGAAATATATTAACACTGCCATTAACTGGAAACAAAGGAGTCCAGGTAAAGATAGTTCTTCATTCATATGACTTAAAAAAGGTAGTGCTTCTCAACTGCATTTCAGCTTTAGAGATGATTACCAAATAATAAAATGTTATGTACTAACTAGTTTACTGCACGTCTTAAGATGTAGATCTTTGTGCATCATTATCCAGATACGAAATATGCTTCTGCTAAAAAAATCATATAATTCTTTCAAACCAATCAGAGGATCTCCTGAAGATATTTTAAAAGTAAACATGCTTAGACAACATCGTCTATAGCATAAAGAAAAACAGAACACACTTTTACTAGCCATAAAAGGTCAATTTTGCACAGTCTTAAAAGCTTCAAGGAAAGTAATAACTGAATCCTGAATAGACACATCACCAAGCTGTTTATAGCACTAATAAAACAATCTTATTTCTTTTCATTTCTAAGCAGAAAAAAACAATGACTAAGTTTTCAATTCAATAGCTCGTCCTTACAAAAAAAATTATTGTTATCAAATTATCTCATATTGCCTGCTGAGCCATGCAGTAATTTATTTGAAAAAAATAAGTTAATTTTAAAGATGAACTCCAGCCTGTCTCCACTCTTTAGCGGGTCTGATTTCACAACACACTTTTCCATATTTCATAAGTTACCTGACAAGTTTAACAAAAATTTTATAGATGTACACAACTTTGCCTTTATACAGCCTTTCTACAGAAGATATTCTTTACAAACAATAAGACTGTGGGAAGCAGTTAGAAAAGACAAAAGCAAGGTCTGAAGAGAAGACATTCAGAATTCATGAATTAACTAACAGGCTTTGCAACAAAAGTTAAGAGCATACCTGCTAAGAGCCTTAGATGTGATATAACCATTATACAGCTTCTGAGAAGACAAAAAAAAGCCCCAAGTTTTATTTATTTTAGTGCACATGGATCTTAAGACTTGCTGAATTTTGTTCCTCTGCTTCCTCCAATTATGTTTAGCTCTCTTCCCCATTTGTTACCTTCCACTTATTTTCTCCGTTCTCTCAACAATTAATTCTTCCTTCAGCTGAACTAGCATAATATGTGCAATAACCACATCTGATAAATATTCTTTTCCTTCTCGTAGTTAACTTGAAAAAAGAAGTCTGTTCTTTCAGGCCATTTTTCCTGATGGGACTGACAGACAAGACACTCCTGATCTCCAAGTATTCCCTGTCCCCACTGAGCATGTAGAGACTAAAATATTTTCTTTTTTTATCATCTAGACTGTGGCATATCAGACTAGATACCTTTTTAGTGCGGGACAGAAAATGAAAGTTCCTGCTCCTCTATGTGTTCCGTGCTTGTATTATTTGACTTCTGTCATCATCATCCATTCTTTCTGCCAGAAGCCCCAGAATATGGCTATTTCTGTCACATAACTAATGAACATACCATCTGAAGATGCAATTCTTGTACTCACTGAATGGCTGCCAGAAAAGTTCTCATTGCTCCATTCAATGGAGACTTATAGACAGGAAAAGTGATTTCCCTTTAAATGGTGAAGAATTAGCTGTTGCTAATTCAGTTTGACCATGCCAGTCACCAGCTTTCTGTGAATGCTTAGGTCATGACTGAAAAACAATCTAGTTACTACTGTACTTTAGTTAACCTTGTTTTGTGTGATGCGTAATTCTTTTGCCTTCTTTATTACAAGAAGGTTTAAGTAGATGGAGGTGTTTAATATTTTCCATACTATTTTTAACTTTATTCCACTCTCAGCTCCATTCTCTGCATTCCACTTTTCTATTGTTAAAAAAAAAAAGTCTGAACCAGGTTGGAACCAGACGCTAAGCTTCATCTAAAGCCACTTAATAGGCTAATAGTTCAACCTGCCTTAATTCAAAATGGAACCAGTTTTTCAGAAAACAAACAAAAAAATAATCTGCTAACACTGTTTTGTTGTTTGCTTTTCGAAGATGCAACATTTATTGATACATGACACCAAAACATGCTTGTCTTAGCAACACTAACAGAGAACATAGTCAGATAAGTTGACCGCTGTTACATAAATGGGAGGGAGCTTGGCCCATATTTTCACTTCTTTCCAATCTCAGAATTCCTGGTAACCATAAAAGGACATTCAAAGACAAGTAATAAATAGAGTGGTCTGTGAACAATCACAGATAAATCTGATTTCTGTTTCAGGACATCCACACTGCTAGTGACTCTGAGCTGTACTCCCTACAGAAAACACAAGTCTGGGTAGAGAATCTAAAATCGGAACTGCTGAAAGCAGTTTCAGGACTTAAAAGGTTTCAGGAATTAAAAAGCAGCAGTGCAGATCCCATGAGTGGACTTGTTTTTCTGGAACCATCATTGTGACACGGGCTTTAGTAGGTTTGGATGACAAAAATCAGAGCTTTTTCATCCAGTGAAAAAGCTTTGAGACATCAGGGTTCCCTATCTCCACATCAAAATATTTTAGAATTTTGAGTCTATTAACATGAAATGAAATTATAACAGCTATACAAGCTGTGTAGAACCCTACAGAAGAACAGAGAAACTTTTTTTGTTGCCTGACAGAGTTAAAAGGATCCAACATTTCAAACTGCTGAACATAATGAAGCATTCATCACATTACCTCGAAAGACATCCGTAGTCTAGCCATAAAATAACAATCTAAATGATTTAGTTACAAACACATTAATGAATACTTCCTTATATCAGGCTAGCCTGTAAATGTGATGAATTGGGAAACTAGTTCTGACAACTTAGCAGTCCCCATGATAGGGGGGTGACTTGAGGTTTATATGAAAAATCTGACCAAATTTTTCAGCAACATCGTCACAAAAATCAGCCTATTATAAATAACTTCATCAATTATATTACAATTAACAGAATCCCTCTGTCAAGAGTGCTGGGAATTGACTGGTCAGCAGAAGCAACACAGGAAAAACTCAGCAGTTTTCCCAGCTAGAAAATTAAAAAGTCTTCTCAAACTTATTCTTGATTTGTTCAAATTTGTAGAGAAAGATTTACTCTTCCTATGGTGTCTAATGTAATATGATTAATCTTGCTTCATTTCCAAGTTGTTCTGAAAACAGTACTTAAACCCTCACCCCTCACCTTATTTTCTTTTAGTTGGGAACAGACAATTCTATTTAATAACATGTTCAACACTAATTCAATGAAACAATTCCATAAGATCAGTTATACCTAAGTGAGAAAACCTCATTTTTACATTTGCTAACAAATGATATGAAAATAGTATTACTCCATCATCACCCATATAATGGTACAGAACTTACAAGTAGAGCACTTTGTGAATATATTTTCACATTCTTACGTTCCAGAGATATGAAAGTGTAAAATGTCCACTAGGATGGAGCATAAACTTTACACCAGCACATTACTGGAACGAAGTCCTTAGATGAGGTAGAAGGTCTCTGTCATGGTAGTAAAGATCTCAGGAACTGAAGATTAGAAACAATTTTACTCAAACCAGAACCTCCACCTGCATCTCCTGTTTTCATCAAAGTGCAAACAGACTCTTCCAGAAGCTACTTCTGGAATTTTTAATAACACCTTCTCTTCGTAAGAGTTTTAGTCCCTGAACAAAATGTCTGTTTTACCCCTTTAAAGCAAAGGAAGTAAAAAAATGTGTTAAACTCAAGAAAGTTATCTCCGGTGAGAAAACTACTGGTGGAGATGATGCCCTGGATAAGTGAAAAAAAAGTAGCAGCAGTAAAAGCTGTGGACTTCATGCACTACAGACTCAGCTCAGTGTTAAAGGAGACTGAGCATGAACACGTAGGACTGTTTATTATAGGTGATATGAATGAATTCTGACAAGCAATGGAAACTGACTTTACACTTGAGTGTATAAATGTATGTATCTGGAAACAAATTCTTGAGGAAATCAGTATTTCATTAAAAAGTCATTACTTCTAGATGTGTACTGCTAAGATTTACAATTGTTTTGGCCACAGAAGGTTTTCAAATAGAGTCCGGGCTTTCAATAATGAAGAGCATTTTCCAAGACTCTATATAAACTAAGAACAGTAAATTGGTCTTTGCTTAGCTTTATGCTGAAACTAGTAATCGTGTATGAGCTGAGTAGTGTGAAGCTACATCAGGTATACCCAGAAAACATGACGAACTGTGCATATGCAGTCTTAGATACAGCCAAAAGTAACCACAGAGATCAGCTTGTTTGACTCACATAAAACACAGGACTTTCTTGAATTAATCGTTTGAATTAAAATATGGAAGTAATAGTAACAAATACCTACTTTGAGAGAAACAGTAGTTAAGATACATGTCAAATTCTAAAATTCTGTAAAGAAGGATTATTGAGTGACCTGCGGCTTAATCTGTTTGAACAATTTCTTTTGAACTTGCAACGTAAATTCACCCCTTCAAAGTAAGATAAAAATATCGAGCTAATTCAACTCTGCCTGCAACACCAGCCCTGGAAGACAGAATATTTAGCATTTTACCCCATCTTAAAATTGCTTCCTCAAAATAGAATGAAGTGTTCCTTATGAATCTGTTCCCTAACCACAGACTGTAACAAAATTCAACAAAGTCGTTTGTTTATATACAAATATGTCTTTTTAAAGCCAAATGAATCACTGGTTATTTGCCCCTTACCATCACACACAACATAATACATTAATCAAAGGATAAAATTTGTTACAACTGCAGAATAATACATTTTTCAGCCGTTACGGATGTTTGGAAAGATAATATTATTGACAAAATATCAAAAGTTTTCTTGCTGGATTGTAAAGAATTCTTGTAGGTTTGTAAAGTTACCGACTTGGACAGTTTTGAGAAATGATTATTTCCATAAAATTTTTAGAGGCTGTGGGGGTTTATTTGTTAGCTGGTCTTGCTTGTTTCAAATTCAGAAAAAAATTTCTTACACAGGTAAAGCAATATAAAGCAATTGTACAATATTAAGAACCAAAACTACCATCACTTAAGAGCAATAGCGTGTGCCAGGATTTTTGGAACATTAAGTGCTACACTGTTCAGTCTGTGCTGTTTTATCTCTTGTGTTTCTACAATACCGTGCATTAAAAATGTTAAATATAGCATTGGTATACGTGATGATATATAATTCAGTACTTCAGTCTTACCCATATTCTTTCCTATTTTCAAGATATTTGATTCCTTTACTTTTCAAATTTTCATTTACTCTATTATGTTATATTCTTCCCTAAAATGACAATCAATTCCTCATGTGAATTATACTTTATAGCAGATGGAATGAATTTAAGGACTAGCTAATCATGTCAAAGTTAAAACAGGACAAATATGTTGCTTTGGCACGGTGCAGTCAAATCCAGGCCACAAAAGTTTGGATTATGTGCAGACAACTCCCCTCTTCACCACTCCTTGGTATACTATCATTTATACACGCTCTACAATACCAGATACAAACAATAAAAAATTCCTTGCAAATATATTTACTTATAAAGGAGGAATATGAAAAATGAGGCCCATTTTAAATTGATAAAGACACAGACCTATTTATTTCCTTCAGATAATGCTCACTGATTGAATCAGAATGTAATCCTTTGACAGTTTGCACAACCAATATCCACACCTCGTGTACCTTTACCTCCACTCTAGATAAAGGCATCTTATAGTAACTTCTTAACTTTGACCTAAGTTAACTACTGCTAAGAGTGTTTTCCTAAAACACTCCATTTCTCAGCTGTAACAGCATCTGTCATTCTTGGCTTGAAAGCAAGATCTTTTATGAATGTGAACAATCTTTTTTTGCTTCTTTAAAAATGCCGGGTATGTTCAACAACTGTACTATGGATCTATAGGAATCTAAAGTATGTGTTTAAAGTTATTCAATGCATCTCTCAGATCATGATCAAATAAGGCATGCAGTATGATTAATAAAGTAAACAGTATTTGGTACTCCTGGTCTACAAAAAATAGGTCCATTAACTTTGTGGAAAGTAATTAAAATATACATTAGAGAAAGAATTTAGCATACATGTTAAAACAGAAGACTACTTCCACTGCAAACATTTTTGTCAGATTTTATACTTTAAATTACAGGTATCTAACACTTAGTGCTCTGCTACCATTCTTGCTAAGAATTCAAGTTTCCACAGCTCTAATGGCATGTACAATACCCATTCTACTTTTTTCACTAACTTAAAATTAGTTTATGCGGCTTCAAAAAAAACACACAAAAAAACAACAAAAAGTAAGAGGTTGGAACTGTTCAAAAGAATACCAAAGAGCAAAACGAATCTCTGAGGAAAAAAAGGACCACTTGACATAGAAATGACTCAATGAATGCAAATAAACCTACCTACAGTACTCTCAAATTTTTAGAGCATTTCTTTCACTCTCTGATTGAGGAAACATTTTTTGTGCCCATTTTCAATAATAAAATCATCTTTTTTGGAGATTCTACTACATTTCATTTTTTTGAAGTTTTTGCCAAGTTTTATAATCTAATTAATGCAATTAAGTTATTATTAAATATGCAATAAAAATGAAATTACAACATGAAAGATGACTAAAGTGAACGGAAGTATTCTTGAGCACAATTCAGTGGGCAGGATTAGAATTCAACTTTTTCACAAAGTTCTAGAAAAACACTTATATGAACCTACCTTGTACTGGCAGAACTATTCCTCTGCCATTTGGTAAAACGAAATTTCAGTAATCACTTAAAATATTGATATATACTTCCTCTTATTTTAGATTTTCCTTCACTATACACAAATTTAACTTTATTCTGGGAATTGTATTACGGTTCTAGCTTATAAGCAAAACCAGTTTAGTATTTCAGAAGATTGCTTTGAAAAGGATCATGAACTACTTTAGAATTAATATGGCAGTAAAGAAAATGACTACACTAAACATTTATAGAACATGGAATAGATATCAAATGTGCACACATGCAAGATCAACAAAGATAATCTTTTTTAGTGATCAGAGTTCACACATATAAATTAATCTTTGTCATTCCATAAGAATGCACTATCACACCAATAAATGCTCCAGGAGTTTGTAATATGAATCATACATTACAATTTGTACTGCTGGCATCTTGGCATCAATCTGAACATATAAAGATTTATTTTGTAGGGTGCTAAGTGGAGTAAACTAAAAATAAGAAAGAATTTAAGAATTTAAGAAGTGATGCTTAAAAATGTCTCAACATTTCATAGACAAGCTAAAATACATGGGTAAAATAATAATTAGTAGCAAGTGGAAAGATAAATATATTTTTAAATCTCTAACTATTTATACTACGGTCTTCTTAAAACCAGGAGTGTTTTGAAAATGCATTCTTCCAGATAAAACATTTTCTGATTACTAGGACCTAGAAAGGTAGACCACAAGGCTACTAATTACAAAAACAAATGAGTGAAACCAACATACTTCTAAAAGGCAAAAAAAAGTAACGCTAGCCAACATCTTTATTATTATTAAAATTGGTAGCTATTAAATATAAAGTAGAAAAGATTTCTAATTTACGCAAATACAAAAATTACATTAAGAGAGGCAGAGTAAGTTGTTTTGTGCTTTTCTATTAACTAGCGAATAGAGAAAAAAAGACAAAAACAGAAACCCTTGGACAGGTTTGTAAGAACTGTTAAATGACAAAAAAAACAAGGAATCAACTTACAAATATTCTCAGTTTAGTAAATGTTACTTTTTTCCCAATTCAACAATGAAAATTCACATTGGTTAGAAACATATATTAGAGCCAAAATTCTAAGTTTTGAGATCTTTTTCTTTTTTAAGTAATTCAGTTTTTGTTTGCTACTGAGACATAGTTGAATAGTTTTAAAAAAAATTAATACAGATTAAAAACACGTTTCTGTAATCTTTGCTTACGCAATTGTGTCACATCTCAGGACGGAGAAACAGAAACAAAACCTTACTGCCGATCTACTCTTATCCTGCTGACCTAAGATTGCTTTCTATTTCACTAAACGTAGTTTTCAAAAGCTTCAAATTCTTTCTTTATGAAATTGTTGTAGGGGTTACATTAATACAGATTCTCTGACATTCGTGTGCCATTGCCTTTTATTGTATTATCGTAATAACTGCTTATAGTTTCTAAAGTTAAGACTGTTATTTGCCTACATAGTACTATTAATTGCTATATCTGCTGTATACATTTATGACAACTAAGAACAGAAATACATGAAAAGAACAAGGATAGGTACAATTTTTGTGAGTAGAAATAGACAAAGATAATAAAAACATTAACTTTGTCAGTTCAGTGTCACACCATAAATACATGTTCTGTCCATTTCATACTAATGTGTCCACGGTACCACTTAAACAATCATTTCTATTGTAGTCAATTATAATTCTCTTAAAACTACTAAGTAATTAGTGACTACAACAATGAAGTATTTCTGTACCTGAACGCTTTTCTGTGTTTTATCTTCTGGCTTAGAGTTCAAGCAAAGAGAGTCTATGTACACTAAAAAAGATTTTTGCTAACAATCTTGCTATTGCTGTTTATCATCCTGGCTACTACAATACGATACAGTGGCTGCAGCCCCAAAGCAACTGACAATAAAAGTGCTTTGAAGATCCTTACTAAAAACTGCCTACTTTTCTTATTTGGTTGTTTTTAAATGTAATGTGAATTATTCCTATACTTCAACTTGTCCAGAAATCTGATACCACAGTTACGGGGAGAAATCTAGCTGCTGTTCTTTTCCTCCTTGCTTGTCTATGAAATTAAAAAAAAAAAGGAATATGTAAGGAATGCTTTTATCCTCCATATAAGCAATGGAAAGGTAGCTATGTGCATAATTCTACAAATTCATTATGTATTTAGAGTTGTGATTTAGCCTGTCAAAATTTAAAGGTTTGACTCAATTACCCCTGCACAGGTATCCCTCATGACTTAAGAATCCCACCTAGTTTAACTGCTGCTCCGTAAGTGCAAATGGTAACTGTCAACCCTGTGAACATCCAAATACCCTATCTGATACTGGATACTTATGTTTAGGATATTAAATGTTTAGATGCTGTATTCCATAAAATCCTCATAGAGGGGGCTGGTGGCCAGTGGTATGAAGTCTAGTTGGAGGGCAGTAACTAACTGTACTCAAAAGGTCCAGTCCTGTTTAACATAATCATTGTCAATGATCCAGATGATGGGGCAGCATACCCTCAGCAAACTTAGTGATGAAACAAAATTGAGTGAGGAACGACTGTCATACCAAAGGGTTGTACTGCCATCCAGAGGGACATGGATAGGCCAGGGGTACTGGGCTGACAATAACCTTATGAAGCTCATTGAGAAACGCAGAGTCCTGTACCCAGGGAGAAACAACCCCCACCAGTACACGCTAGACGCAGACCAGCTGGAAAGCAGCTCTGCAAAAAAATACCTGCAAGACCTGGTAGACACGAAGTGGAACAGGAGTCAGCAATGTGTCCAGGCTGCAAAGAAGGCTAGTGGTATCCTGAGCTGCACTAGGCAAAGTACTGCCAACAGGTCAAGAGAAGTGATTGTTCCCCTCTTCTGAGCACTGGGAAGGCCAGACATAGAGTACTGTGTCTAGTTCTGGGCCCACCGGTACAGGGACGTAATGCAGAGAGTCCAATGAAAGGGCACATAAACTATGGTACTGGAGATTCTCTGAAAGTCTGAGAGACCTGAGACTGTTTAGCCCAGACAAGGAAAGGGTCAGCAAGAATCTTGTCAATGAACACAAATATCTGAAGGGAGAGTGCAAAGAGGATGGAGCAATGCTTTTCTCAGTGGTGCCCAGTGGTGAAATAAGAGGCAACAGGTACAAACTTCAACACAGGAAGTTCCTTCAGAACACCAGGAAGCACTTCTGTGCTGTGTGGGTGACAAGAGCACAAGCACAGGTTGCCTAGAGAGGTGAACAGTTCCCTCCTTGGAGATATTCATATATAAGCCATCTGAATGTGGTCCCAGATAACCTGCTCTAGGAATCACTGCTAGAACAGGAAGTTGGACCAGATGACCTCCAGTGGTCCCTACCAATTCTATCATGACTTTGGGATAACTAAACTATTAACATGATCCAGCTATGCAAGACATACAATTCCAGGAATCACTAAGGTACATCCAGTGGAAATGATGGTATCATAAGAGATACAGCAGGAAATTAATTGGAACACTTCAGATCTCCAGCTATCTGTGTTGAAGTAAGGTCAAGATTAAACACAGTGCTATTCATATGTTCAAGACAGCAAGGAACCTATCCCATGAGAAATGAGATAAGCTACAGTATTGGAAAATCAAGTCTGACAAAGACTTTAATGGGCAGGGCTAAGGTAAGCATCCAAAACAACAGATATTTAAGGACTAATGCTGGCATCAGAACTACTTGTTAAAATCCAGGAAAAAAAATGTTATAACAGGAATTAAAACCCCATCTGAACACTGATAACTAAAATAACTCCCACTAGGAATAGTGGAGATTTGTTTAATTTATGAAAATATGATTACAAGTAATGACAAAAGAATGAACCATCCTGAAGGTTCATTCTTTGTAAGGTTTATAAACCTTACAAGTAAACTTCTTTATTACTAGTAGCCACATCAGTGTTTTTATTTAAATAATGAAAAAATAAATGCAAAAAGCCTATTTATGCACCTATAAGTGTGTAAATATAACTTTTCTGAAACTTGTATTTTTATGGTTTTCTGTGGATTTGTATGATTATATTTCACAAATCCAGAAAACCATTTATTGTTCTCTTTTACACCATTTGGTTTGACCCATGCAGAGTTAACTCATAGCAACACTTGCTGCCAGTAAGTTTAGGCAAATGGACTAACATCCCAGTAACAACAAAAGCTCTTTAAGTAACTAGGGAGAAAGAGAGGGAAGGGACCAAAGTCTTCAACTTCCTGGGTGAGTGCTCACAGCACGTTAAAAAGAGAGGCAAGCTTAGCAATTATCACTTCTAACAGTGTTCTGGAGTGAACTCAGTGCTATTGCATGAGTTAGCTACAACCTAATAAAAAACACCCTTCAGGGATTTGAACAGAGTTCAAGCACCTCCCTGCCCTTATCAAAATAAGTACTTAGGTTTCCAAACCAGGACACTTCCGAGCATGCACGTCGACCTCCATCTAGATATGCTCCAACTTGGAATGCAGGCTGATTTTAAGTGCCTCTGAGGTTAGGTGGTGCTTGAGAACAGAAGGTATTGGTAAGACTTCAGTGGAATCTAGTCAAGGAAAATCTGCCCCCAGATGTCACTGTGGCAACCTGCTGGAAAACCATTAGTACGTGCAAAATCTGTACTCATCAACAATGCACTAAATTTTAAATATAGTTATGCATACTTTCTTTAACAGTATTGTTATACATTTAGAACCAAAGAAACTTACATGTATGTGAAGTAGCTAATTAGCAAAACAGCTAATTTTGAAGGAGCATGATGTCTTCCTACGTTCTGTAGGTTCGTTAATGAGATTCAATCCTCTGTATAATCACAATTGTGTATCTACATAATTTCAATGAACTTCTGTTACTGTTTCTTTACTAATCACGGAATACAGTACAGTTCATCAGTACAGTTCATGAAAAAAGAACAATTACCATACTTGCCATGAAAATGTTCAATTTTATCATCAATATCAAACGTTTAAAGATGCTGCATAGAACAGGACTCAGTAAGAATGCTGGTGAAAAGTTTCAATAAAAAGAATTTGAGAAGAGAGATTATACTGAACTCATTTCACTCAGAAGAGACAAGTGGGACTCACTTCACCTAGCTTCAGGTGTTTACAATATGGGTATCTAAATGTGGAGAATGGCCGGAGAGCAGCTCTGAGGAGAAGGATTTGGGAGCGTTGGTTGATGAAAGACTCAACATGAGATGGCAGTGTGTGGTTGCAGCCCAGAAGGCCAACTGTATCCTGGGTTGCATCAAGAGAAGCATGACCAGCAGGTCGAGGGAGGTGTTTCTGCCCCTCTACTCTTCTCTTGTGCGACCCCATCTGGATTACTGCATCCAATTCTGGAGACCCCAACAGAAGAAGGACATGCAGTTGTTGGTGCAGGTCCAGAGGAGGGCCACAAAGATGATCAGAGGGCTGGAGCACCTCCCCTACGAGAACAGGCTCAGAGAGCTGGGTCTTTTCAGCCTGGAGAAGAGAAGGCACTGGGGAGACCTTATAGCAGCCTTCCAGTACTTGAAGGGAGCCTACAGGAAAGCTGAATAGGGACTTTTTATAAGGGCAGGTAGCGGACAAAACAATGGGAAATAGTTTTAAACTGGAAGAGGGTAGATTTAGACTAGATATTAGGAAGAAATTCTTTACTGTGAGGGTGGTGAGACACTGG
>JANHGO010005317.1:0-23293 GCA_024606505.1 Aquila spilogaster
ATATAGTTTAAAAACCTAAAAGCAAGCACTTCCTTTTAACTTCTGCCTACTGTGCATTTTGGATTATCGCCCAGAAATAGCATTACTTGAAGCAAGACTGCCTCCCTTCTGCCATCTCCAGGAAGTGCACCTTTACCAGCTGCTCACCTCCGTTGAGGGAGGAAAAAAAACTCTCAGCAAAGCATACAATTTAGATTTGAGATCGACTGCTGACTGCGATTATATTTGTAACTCGCTTTTCACAGAAAAATGGGGTGTTATTTTTGGCTTAATAAGTGCTTTCTGAACACAGCCACCATTCTTATCACAAAGATGTAAGGCAGTTAAAAACCAAAGCAGCTACCCTATTCTTACACGGAGCTGGCAGCCTTCCTGAATCGCTGCCTTGCACTTGAGGGGTTTTGAGAGAATTACTTGGAATGCATTTCATTGTGCTCCTAAAAACTGAGCAGCATCCCATGGATAACTCCACCTGCTCATCTACAGGCAAGACAGCAAACACTCAGCCTCCCTGTTTGGTCCCCTGCCCCTCGCTCTGCCACTCTTCTACATTTCCTGGTTGAGCTACATGACAATCCTGCGCAGCCAGATTTGCCACTTCTAAAGTCTCTCCTTTCATGCCATGGAAGGGCGAGGTTGGCCAACCAGCTCTGGATGTGTATGGGAGTTCAGTGAGCTGAGCTCAGGATTGGATCATTGGCTGGGAACAGTGCTGGCTGCTCTGTTTGGTACTTTACTCATCACTTAGTAGCTGATTTTCCAAGCAAACAGGTGGGTGGTTATCTACATTTGATGTAAAATTCGGGTCTGATCTGAGCATTTGGCTAATTCCATGTAATGACTGCTAGGCTTACTTGTCTACCTGCAAACACTAGTTATATAGACACAAACATCGAGGCTCAAAAGTGGCTAAATCCATGCAGAAAAGGAAGTACAGAAGAAATCAGGAAGAGAAGATAGCTGTCTACACAAACAAGGGCCTGACCACTTTGTTAAAGGTGGTTCCATGCTTCCATTTCTACAGCTGCCATCAGTCTACAATACACATCCCATCACTCACATCCATCCTTGTGAACGAAGCTAATGCTTGCAGAGCACTAAAGCATGCCACTTTACAGCACAGGCTCATTAAAGTTATTCAGGCATGTAAAGCCCCTTAAAACAATGAGATTTAAGCATCCAGATACTTGTGTGGATCTAAGTTTCTAAAATGGATGCTGCAGCACTGAGTCTACTACAACGGATGCTGTGATGTGCTAGAAGTGATTCTCCACAAGTGAAGTTTTCCTCTTGCATCTGTTTATGAGTGTGTGTGTGTCTCTCTCTCTGTATATATGTATATTTATACACATACACATCTGTAATATTTTTAGACATACAATGTAGTTAAGTCCTAAGAAAGAGAAGGACAAACTAAAAGAGAATCAAAGTTTCGTCGCTTCTTTCCTATCCTACATAAATAGGATTCAACCAACTTCCACAGCTAATCAAAATCTCATTTTTTGGAATATCTTAATTATAAAGATGTTCACCATAAACCAGGGACAAGGGTCATATCTTCAGCTGATGTAAACTGTCACAGCTCCACCGATTTCATCTGCGCTTCCACAATCTTGAATGAGTCAATGAACTTGCCCCTAAGGTACGGTTTATGATTGCAAACCGATTAAAGAAAATATATATGGGTTCTTTAAGCAAGAAAGGGGAAAAAACTCAGCTAAGGCTAATCTTATCAACACATAACCTTTTAATCAGATTATTGAAACAACATGTTAATTTATGAAAAGTTCAGCATTCTATTAAATTGCAAGCAACATAGTGAATTGCAACCCAACAGGCTGCTTCATTGAATTCATGCAGCCACTCCTGGCAAAGGCATTCCAAATTTGAACTTAATTAATATTCCTACTCCTGGTTTCCATAGTTTCTTTTTAAACATGAGTACCAGCAGAAACTGGCAGTAACTTCACCCATATTCTCAATAATAACCCCCCTCTGGCTGTCAATATGTATGAAAGGAAAAATTTTTTGCATACCCCAAACAGCCTGCCACTTCCCTGTCTTTTGTCAGAAATATGTTGGCAACTTTCTTCTCTTTTTTGCTTACACAGCTTAAGATGCTTAACTGTTTCTCTGCTTGGGTTATACATAAGACACCTTCCCTATTTCTCTTACTGTAAAAGGGAATTAGTAGCCACGCTCCTCCAAACTCAGATGAGGGCCACATTGCTCTTATTTGATTTGGTAACAAATTTCACTGAAGTGTGAAAAAAGAAAAGAAAATCAGGAGCTTACGTAACTGAAATGCTGGGGGAAGTGTTTCATAGCTCTTTCCCTCGCCTAGGAACTTCAGAACCAGCTAATTTCCTTCTTGAGCCAAGGACCTATGCCTCTGAATATGCTTTAAATTAATTTTTCTATTCCTATACAACAGAAGACTGTTCTTCACACAAGCAATCCTTTAACCAGCCTGAACACCAGTAACACAGACCAGTAAAGTCTCACCCATTCACCATCAGGACAGAAAGCTGCACAGAAGCGTAGCGCTGGATTGCACTTGGGCAGGAAGAAAGAGAAGAAGCATTGCACTTTACTGTCTAAATTCAGTACTGACCCTGCTTTAAAGGAAGTTGGGCCAGATGACTTTCTGAGGTCCCTATTAATCCAAATTACACGTGTCTATCATACAGGTAGGAAGACAAACTGTTAGACCTACACCTGCTGCACAGCTAAGTACAGCTATAGGCAAATTGGCCATTCCAAAGGTTACATAGATTACTAAAAAAAAAACAAGCTGATAAAAAGATTAAATAAGAAGATAAACTGTCACAGCAAGCCTATGGCATACTCTCAACAGGTACAGAAAACTGACAGTGATTCCATGAATCAACTATCAAACATTAAGCACAACGAGGGTTGGGCTGGACAGGAGCCATATTTCATTCCATCAGTGCTCACATCAACCACGGTTTGCAAGATGCTGCAGAATAAGAAGCCTGTCTTTGGGGTTCCACAGTGCAAAAAAGGTGATCTTTCATCTTCTCATTCCAAATTCTTCCGTTTTGTTGAGTTGAACCAACTGGGCTCTGTTAGCAGTTGCCTCTCACGTTGCCAGACGGGGAAGCTCAAAGCCACCTGTGAATCAGGAGGGGACAAGATGACAAGCAACTGCTTGACTGATGAAGATCCTATTCTTGGAAGAGCTCCTGTCTGTCCTGCCAAATATGCCTTGGCTGAAGAGTGTGCAGAGGACTGGGAGGAGAGTTGAGGAGGGGGAAGGGAATGGTGAGGATCAAAACTGTCTCCAGGTAAAATAGGCCCAAGGGAGAGTCAAAGGAGAATGGCAACTCAGGTGAAAGCGCCTTAGGAGAGATTGGACATCCGAGCCATACTCATACATGCAGCCATATCCAGCACTTTCCTCAGAGGGAGATAAATTATTTCTCCT
Source organism: Aquila spilogaster (assembly GCA_024606505.1). Classification (NCBI taxonomy): domain Eukaryota; kingdom Metazoa; phylum Chordata; class Aves; order Accipitriformes; family Accipitridae; genus Aquila; species Aquila spilogaster. The sequence continues at coordinate 3,449 of JANHGO010005317.1, forward strand.
TGATGTGAGTGCTATCTTTCAGCTTTCTGAACTCCCAGACTCTGAACCTGAGGGAACTGGTCAACAAAGATCAGAAGGCTCTCTGCAGCTTAGTCCTTCTGTGGGGACAAAAAAGATTTTGTGATTCGCAGTACATAAACATAGAAAAGAACAAGCACGACAGCAAGAAATCCCATTCCTGGATGCATAGGGAAAAAAATATCTCTTAACTCTTCAGCCTCACTGGGAAGCACAGCACTGTTTTTATCTCTGTTACAACCAGACAGCATTTGCTAGAAGATGGATCCAGGAAAGCAAGAGGGTAACAGCAGTGAGGACATATGAGGGCAACTGATAAACAGGGCCCTGCAGGAAGCAGTCAGACACGAGGTGCACCCAACAGACAGCCAGAGTAACTCCAAAATGTGAAAAAGCCTGAGAAGCCACTCAGACCAGGACCAGCAGAACTCCACCATGAAGGAGAGAGAACCGAGTTCAGTGTGGAGGAAGAGAAAATCAACTTTCAAGAACAACGGAAGAAAGTCGGTTTCTAAGAGGAACCAGTGATGGAACAGACGGATGGCATCTGTAGATTGTCTAACTTGCACCGTACCTCATCGCACAGCCTCAGACAAATGCACAATCACCAGTCAGCCAAACGGTCAGACAGCAGCTGTCACTCATGCAGGCAGAGCTGGGATCCAAGGGGGAGCAGAATGAGAGGGCCTGCTCCTCTCTGCCAAGGACCAGCAGGTGTGGGAGCAGAGAGATGCCAAGCAGAAGGGAACCAAGCTAGAAGAAAACTCATTTTGTTTGAAGTTAGCCAGTGTCAGATTAGACAAATCAAAGACTTGTTTAGAGTAAAGCAAAGAGAAATAAAGGAAACTTGTCTCAGATTTCAGTCCAAGCCTTTTGTCCAGTTTAACCTCCTTTCTCTTTTTCCTCCATTTACTCATTTTCTTCATCCGTCACAGAATGGCCACTCTGGAAAAGACTCATCTCTTGGCTTTCGGATCACCAAAGAGACGAAGATCAAAGCAACCTGGGAAGCACAGTTTTCATGCCTGCGTCACCATGTACACTAATGTGTCTTTTCATACAGCATTGCCACTGGAGATAAACCCACAAGCAATGTCGTGCCATAGCAGCCAAAGCTTCTGTGCAGCCTTTGTAAAGGCAACTATTGAACACTGCAAGGCAGTATTTGCCTGCTATCAAATTCTCTGCTCTTTAGTCTATCAATAGACTTTCAAGCAAAAGAAAACCAGCTCTAGATTTTTCTGTTTTCAAGGGAAAAAGGAAATCCAAAGGGCCAGGCAAGCCAAAAGGGGTGAATTCATTACAGACAGTCTTCAGGGGTCAAAATAACGAGTATCAGTAGGCTTTCTTGGCCTCTACAAGAGGTTGAGGCAACCTTACCCCTAAGGCATCTCATTTGAGATGATCTAAACAAGCTTCTCATTGCCTGTATAACTGATGAAGCAGCTGAGACTTCTAGGAAGCAAATCATCTGTCCTACTTTAGTTATATGCCAGGATGAATCAGACTTTGGAACAGCTCCCTTCTCTTCGTCCATCTCGTAACAAATCTGTACAAGTACTACATAGTTTTTAACTTCACAAAGTGGGAATTCAGTGATATCGGTGCCCGCTGATGTTACCATGCCCTGAGAACTGCTCCACTTTTGCATCTAGCTATATGTTGCACCACACTGCAGAGTAGCAGTGCTCTCTTCTATAGTCTTGTTTTATCGCAGCACTGGCTCCATTCCATCTTCCCCTTGGAATCCACAGTCTGACATCCAAAAAACTTTTTTTTTTTTTTTAATTTAATTCAGTGGAATGCTATGCCACTCTCCTCTCATTTCCTCAGCATATCTGGTCTTTCTTATGCCTATCTTAAAAAGAACAAGTTCTGCTCAAGAATGAGAGCCACTTCTCATCTACCACGGCATGAAGTAATTTGCTTGCACTTACAATTAAAAGAAAGTACACTTCATTTCAGTTCAAAGTTCTAGACAAGTGTAAGAGTGGATCTGACAGCACAACCTATCAGTTGCAAGAGTTTTTAAACCAAGCTGACAGACATTTCCTGAGCCTGATCAAGACCTTATTGATCTTGATTCTGTTTTTCCAGAACTGCACTCTCTCCCTTAGCTGCTACTGCTGTTGATTTCTGCCCTTGCATCATGATGGAACAGTTGAGCACTAAGCAGTCCCTTTCAATCATTACTTTCTGCCTTCTCTTTTAAAGCCAGGCCCCTAACATTTCTAAATGTACCATTCTTACATGAAACAAAACACAAAAGTGCCCACCTTCCTGTTTGTTACCTCATACGGTGGGCCTGAATTGAAAACACCAACATATATAGAACAACAAGTTGCACAAAGCATAGCTTGGGTTTTCTCAACATGTCTTAAATGCGAAACAACCTACATTTTGGATCACATCACCATCCTCCCTCTGGTGGTCTGATCTGAGGGTACATTCAGAAACAATTTCTTAGAGGGAAATTGACAGCTCTGTCCCACCCTTCCCCTCCTCCATATATACAACCTGCAGTACTATTCCTATAGAACTACTGATTACCAAGACCAAATGAAGTAATTTCTTTTAAAGCAAAGGGTCTTTGCAATGTGCAGACTTCAAGGGGATTTTGCCTTTTCTGCAGGAAGTACCAACTTCTGCACTTGGGATTTACGTCTTTTTGTCCCCCAAAAGCCACTTCAGCCTACTTTTCCATTTTGAGAAGACAGGCATTTGTTGTTGCTAACAAAAACACCACCTTAGCACCTAACCCGCCAACAAATTAAGCGCTATCAGCTCAAACATGCTCCACCGTCTTCTCCGAGTTACACACCAGTCATGGTAGGTTTTAATTTGATTAGCGATTGGACTAAAAGCAGCTAAATAAAAATTATAATGCCCAAGAGCCACTTAGACTTGTTCAGACACTTTAAATACCAAATCCCTTCAGCAATATAACATTATCTTTACAGACAAAACTGAGTTTAAAAGTACAAATCTAATTGATCTCAAGTGCATTGGAATTACTATATTTAGGCACTGGATTATGTACTGCAGAAAGCCTCATGCTATGTAAGCAACAAAACTAATTGTGAAGAGACAAAGGTATGTGTCTAACATGCTTATGGACTTGTAAAAATTCACATTTTCATTGAAGCTGGCAAAGTTACAGCTGCTAACACCAGCAGAGAATTTGGCACGGCGCCCTATATTTCGAGTGAACGTAAGCTGACTATTTCTGGTCTCCTTCAGAAGACCTGGAGTTCAAGACCGGCCTCAAAATCACTATCTAAGACTTTTATCATTGCAGAGAAAGAAAAAATACTTTTTGAAGACTTTCTTTTCTTTAGTCTTGAAGTTAATGTTGGCATTTACGACAGATGATCCATCCTCACAACCGCTTCTCTGAGATTAATGTATATATCAGAATATACATAACATACAAGCAGAAAGACACAAAAATAGAGAGATTAACTAGTTCGGTTGAACATCAGCTCGTGTCTGGCTGGACAGGGAGGTCGTTTTAGTGTCTTGGATGGATGGGTGGATTCTGGATGCTCTGAACTCTGCTGTTGCATGCGTCTCTGGACATCCCTTTGAGGGAAAAGTAACTGAAGTCCATTTTTCCCCCTGAACATGACACATACCCCAGGCCTGCATCTTAGCAGAACGCACCTCAGATCAAAGCAGCTGTCAAGAAACACCTGCAGACAACATGACTCAAGATACCCTTCTAAAACTTAGTGTTTCAACCCATGCCACACTTCCTACTTAACGGTGCCAACAAGGACCAGGTCTCTCCTCCTCCATAAGAGGAGACACATTCACTGGTTAAGCAGTCTATCTCTACCATCAGAGATTTCCACAAAGATGTATTAAGAGGGAAAAGCAACAGCTTACGAGCCAGAAGACAAAAGTAGGTCCTATTAAAAAAATAATTCAGGAAAATCCCCAGAGGGAACCTACCTATCAAGCTCCTAAAATGAGGCTGTATCCTAGTATTGATACAAAGGACTGAGCTTTGGAGGTCTCATATCAAGAAGTTTCCTGTCAGGCTGGGGAGAGCAGGAGTGAAACTGATTTAGATCAAAAATTCCACACTGAAGCAAACCTTTCTGGCTTGGAGGGTGTTGGGTTGTTTGTGTGGTCTTTTTTTTAAATGAGAAATCAAAAACACACAATCAGGGAAACAAAGTTAAGTTGAATCAAGCCCAGCTTTGCACATTTCAGCAATTCACTCTGCTGTCTGTAGAACACAGCAATATAAATATTGCTATCTCTGTTAAAATGAATTTTAATACATGTTGCACAGTACATATTAATATAGAAAAATACATGTTATCAGCAGTGTAATGTTGACCGTGTACTAATCCATTCCACCTGCTCAAATATTAGTGCAAATAATTATATATTTGTAATGCATCATCGCCATTTAGTTTGAATCTCTGCCTCCAGAATAAATGTTTCTTCTCCGAAGTTGTTTGCTATTATGAGTAAAATGATATACATTCATACTCAAATTGACTTTGGGTGGATAAGTAAAATGAGCAACCTTCAAAAACCCACTTGTCTAAGACTTAGCAAGTTATTTTAATGAATCGTTTACAGGAAATAGAACGTTATAAAAATGTTTCCAATGTAAGTTCACGTTAGCTGGCTTTACTACAACACCCAAACACCACATGTCAAAACAGCAGAGAGTTCCAAATGACTGTCTTCACCCCAGCTGATGTAGCCACCAGAATTGTAACTGTGTCTTTCAACAGGAGTTATTTACCTTGCTTTGGTTCTGCTGCTGCATGGTTTATCTATCTGTGAATCAATCTCGGACATGTCTCCGCAGTTCTGCCTCTCTTTTCAAGCAGAGGTGGCCTTGAGGACACTGGACCCTTGGTAGAATGCCAGCTGCCATCCCCACCATGCTGATGATCAAAATGGAAAAGCAGGCGTTCAAGTAAGATGGGAAAGAACAGACTGCAAGCGCTTGTTTGTGACATGATACAAATATGTATCAGGTACCTTGGCTAGAAATGAAGTTGGGATAGGGCCAAGATTGACAAGGGCGACGCTGATAACAAATGAGGTGAATAAATTCCAAGGGAAAAAGGTGGTACAAACAGCTAACAAAAAAGAGGGGTGGAGAAGCAGCCCCAACTTACAGAATCCCATCACACACCCCAAACGAAGGAACCGAAAGGAGCAACATCTTTTAGTCCATTCTCCCCTCTATCCCTGCTAAATCCGGGTTGGAGAAAAACAAAACACAGCACAGCACGTTTCAGCAATAGCCACTGCTGCCATTATTCCTATTGGCCTGAAAGCACCAGGATCCCCAAGTACCATTTGTTTACTGCAGCCTTAGGAGACCATTTCGGTTTTCAGCTGGCTTCATTTTGGTTTTCAAATACCAACATTCAAAGAATATCATGTACTATAAAATCAACGGAACAATCCAGTACTTACAGTTAAGCATCTCATGAGAATTACACAGGTCATTCTCTAAAATGACGTTATAGGGGGGAATAATTCTGACCCTGCAAGGACAACAATCCGTAGCTCCTGGATCAGTCTATGAAGGACAAGCAAAAATCTCTTCTGTAGCACAAAGGTCACACAAAGGCCTTGCATCACTCCATGCTGAAGCTTTGCAACAGGGCAGGGCAAGGGCAGATGTGCTGACCCTTCCCTTGCAGCAGGGGTGACTTTCTTGGCTATGTCAGGGGCAAGCTTTAGTGCAGCAAGTGTACTGCCACATCTTGCCACTTGGATAAATTCTCTACTCAGAGGGCAGTGAGGCCCTGGCACTGCTGCCCGGAGAGCTGTGGGTGTCCCATTCCTGGAGGTGCCCAAGGTCGTGGATGGGGCTTATGGCTTGAGCTGGTGGGGGGCAACCAGCCCACAGCAGGGGATGGGAACTAGATGATTTTTAATGTCCCTTCCAACCCAAACCATCCTATGATTCTATGGATTTTGTCATAGGGGAGAGTACATTGAAAAACAGACCTGCAGAGATGAAGGAATACAGAGAAGGTCGCAAGATAAAGGGGAAGGGAGCCAAACTCCTCTACCTACCAGGCTACACATAGCTGAAGAACCAATAGACAGTATGTAGAGGACTCTTAGAAGCCACGCTGCAAAGTTAAAGGGCTTGCTCTCTGTTAGTGTTGTAACAGCAGGGAAGGGACAGTGCAGTCCTGAGAGGCCTGGAAAGGAGAATAGGACACAGAAGTAAAGCTAACAGAATACAAGTAGAAACCAGGGCTTCCACACAGACTAAAGGCTGTATTGACACAGGATAAGCAGTGCCCCATACAAGTGAAAAGAAGACAGGCAAACACAGCTGCTTCTCAACTTACAGATAAGCAGAAGACATAGAAATCTCCTGCCACCAAAGAAATAAGGAGAGAGGAGGAAAAAAGAAAATACAAGCACTAAGCAGAGAACATGACTGGACAGGCAATCTCCTTCCCTCCCCTCCCTTGAACAGGCGTAAAAACAACTGTGAAAGAGAAAACAAACAACATGCCAGCCTGCCCACTTGATGTCCACAGAGAAAACACTGCAGTGTAGGTAGTGAGACACAAATCTACCTCTGCTCACAAGAGGCATAAGTGCGGGAGACATTGCCTTGATGCCAGCATGGAGAACAAGAGTATGGGAACAGTGTTCCTACCTTTCAGGTGTCCTCTAGAAGAGCAGCTTTTGGCACAGAGCATGGCTTATCCCCCCTGCTGCTCTTGAGATGGAAGTGCCATCAAAGAGCTGCTAGCTGCATCTAAAACGAGACAAGTAATCGTTACCTGTTTCATAGAGAAAGAATCACCACCTCAGCCCGGGCTAATTTCCCTGCCCATGACTGGTAAAACTCAAGCGCTAATCCAAATTGGCATAGTTATGCAATAAAAACTTGAAATCTAAAGAGCACCACTCCTTTTTGGGACTTGTTACGACACCGAAAACTGAGTATGCTACGTCAGCTTAAGAAATTTGGAACTGAGGGTTTCTGACGAGCAGGCCTACGCATTCCAGGATCCATACTGGGACCAACGGGCCGGGCCTCTCTCTCCCTTTTCAGAGTGCTTTATAAGAGGCAGAATTTTGTCACATATTTGCCTTATTTCGTACAAATACAACTCAAGTTCTCTCTCTGAGACAAACTAACCTTCTCCCTACCAGTACCGTGTAGCTCCCCACTCAGTTACTTACCATCATCCAGATCACTGCAGTCTTGAAAGAATAAAAACAGGCTCAGCTCCAGCAATCCTTCCTTCCTCCCTCCTAATAAGACTGTGCAGTGCTGAAGCATTTCTGCTCCTCGCAGCAGAAACAGGCAAAGCTCACATTGCAGCATTACCACCTGTCCTTCAGAGCAGATTTGCAGTTGAGCATGGAAAGCCTTTTCCTGTTGAACCCAGCAGTTTCAAGATGAACGAGCAGCTCCAAGGCCAAGTATCTTCGCCAGCCCCTCCCTCTAGAGGCTCACTTCATTTCAGGATGGGGATGTAGCTGTAAAGAGATTCTAATTCCAATCCTGCTTATTCTCCTGGGTCGATGTGCGTGCCAGGTTCCTATTAATCACATTTTAACCTCCCACGTGATATACCACTTCATTCAAAACTGTTCCCTGTATCCTTTTAATTCATGTCTCCGTCTCCCACCCTCTCCTAAAAATCTGGATCTTCTATTTTTCCAAGCACTTCTATTTCCCTATTTTTACTCGCATTGAAAAGCCTTCTTACAGAGCACCAATTCTTTCTTGCACATAACAAACCATGTTACTAAATTACAGGACTTCTAAAAACACAGCTTATTTTCCAGCCCACAACAGTTTACTGCAAAGCCATTTTTACCGATTGTAGACAGCATAATTACACACACATGCACGCTCTCCTCTCAGGCATCCATTTGGCTGCCAGCCTGTTAAATGCCAATGTTCTGGGAGCGAGCATTAGAAAGGCAACACTTCATTTCATTACACGAACATTAAAATGCATATTTGTACTTTGGATAGCACTTGATGGTATTCAGAAGCCACTGGGAATATTTTCCCAAATTATATACTATAATAGCTCTAAACTTAAAAAAAAAAAAGTGTGAAAATTACAGTCTCCCACCCTATCCCAATCCCAGGTGTATTGCAAAGCAAACTTACTGACAACATACAGAAACTCCTTCAGTCTGTGCATGGGGAGATTTGTCAAGAAAAGGGGAGGGGGAAAGTCCACATCAGTGATTAATTTCATCAGCAAAATTACTTCCATTCTTTTTTTTCCTCTCCCTTCTTTTTCCTATTGAATGACTTTTGCTTGTTTTGTTTTCCTAATTGAGTATAAAGTTATTGGAAGAACGTGGAAATGAAATGGAAAAAAGTTATCTGGAGGAAATTCTTTTTATTGAGGAAGAGTTTACATATGTATGTTCTAGTATTCACCTACTTTTTGCTGCCTCCTGTTAACAGGCATAATGGAAATACTGCACTGAGCACATTCATGGGAAACACAGCTAATAAAGCAAGAAATATGGTAAATACATTTCATACAACCTTAAAATAATTCAAAACAACCATACAACAAATTCTGAAGCACTTCTGTGATCTGTAATCTTAAAATGACGTTCACTGTTCTGAAGTTTTGTATTACAAATTGACACTTTTTTTGTAGAAAACCATAGCCTTAAAATTGTTGGCTTTCAGTTACAGAGGTAACAGAGAGTTATCATCTGAATTCACATCAGAGCTTTTGGAAAAAAAAAAAAAAAAAAATGGCAGCAGTACAAGCAAGGGCCTCCTCCAGCATCCCAAACTCTTTGTGGCTTTGCCATGGCCAAGGAAGAGAGCTCTGCAGTGCAACAAAGCAGCCAGTCTCCCAGAACACTTTGAGAAAGTCTGGCATCCACTCTCTGATTTACTGATAGAATGCTCTGCTAAATGGAAAATGAAGCAGAAGAACCGCAGCTAATCAAGAGAAGTTCCACACATGTCTGTCAATAGTGACTACACCTGGGAAGTCATTAACAAAAATAATTTTATTTGACTAACCCATAAAGTACATCTATAGAATTACTGCTCTGAAGACGGGAGAGAAATGTTTTCATAACGTACACTGAGCCCACAGTGGAAACAAAAGTGTTACAGATGATCTGTTCAGGGATGATGCAAGTCAGATTGAAGACACAGTCCACAGCAGTTGCAACCAGTTTTCCATGAGTTTGTTCTGAACAAAGGTCTATTTACAACAATTTTCAACTGCTTATGGAAAGCTACCCTAGATATTTCCAACCACCATTGCTTCAATTCTCTGTCTGCACACGATGGGTCCATCTCAGAAGCACCTTGAATAAATGCCGTAGTAGAACTGATGCAGAAGTAGCCTGTCTCCAATACTACAATTACGAGCAGTGGAAGAGAAGCTTTTGCACACTTCAACATTTCATATTGCTCAGGCACCAAGGATCAATAATCATCAGCACAGTACATTTTACCTTAATGTTTTTGCTAGAGCTGCTGTACATTTCTCCCATAGATAAATGAACAACTGGGCTACATTTTTATCCATTCACTTGTTATAATCTGAATTTATTCATATACAAAACGAGAGACATGAAAAAGTTGTATTAATCCAACCATAGGCACCTTCACCTTGTAGTAAGAAAGCCTAGACAAGGCAGCTGCACTTAATTTAGGAGCATCTATCAAATTCAGTGTGCCAACAACAAACAGAGAAACAAGAATGTCAGGTCACACAATGCCAATATTATTCAGCGGGCCCTTGACTGTTAGGTGCAAAAAAACCGAAAACCAAAGAACCAAATAAAATAAAATAAAATCCTTCCACCACATTAGTTCTGTTTAGAATGCTACACAATGAATAAATTACATCTTTGTGGAATACTGTCCCTTTTACTTCTATATCTCAAAGAAATTCCCAACTAATTAATTAGAGCAAAAAATTACATTGAGCAAGATAGCATTTTAAATGAAAGAAATGACTTAGAAACACCAATCAAAGATAATTTGATTATGATTAGCTGTGCTGAAGTCTAAGTCATTAAAATTGATGAAGAATGTTGTTACACTGGTCTATTCTATGTAATCCATTACCTACGCTATGCTCTGTAGTTCAACTCTAACAAATGGTATCTGATGATTCAATATTGAAGACTAAGATACTTTCCCTGTACCACTTGCTTTCCCACACCAACGCATCCAATAAAAAAAATCAGTAGCAAGTAGTTTTGCAAAAATTCATCACTGGGAGAACTTTAGCTTATATATCATTCAGATTTTCACCTGCTAGCATTCTACACAGTCACATCTAAATATGGCTGTTTTATTCTGAACAGTCATTATTCCACAAAAGTTACAACTGTGGTTCGGTAAGAAAACATTCCCTGTGCTTTCTAACTGAGGCCTGCCCATAGGTACATGTCCTCCCGTGCTCTCAGCTGAAGTGACGAGCAAGACGTGCAGACCTATAATCAACACGCAGCTGAACAAAGGAGTGAAGGATGTTCTTGTCCAGATTAGCAAGTTGCTCTCCTGAGCAAACTTGCTTTAAATTATCCGGGGCTACAACCAGAAGATTGCAAAGTGCATGCAAAGTGTCAAAGAGCTGCAACACCAGCGCAATCTGTGGTTAAAAAAAAAAAAGAAAGAAAGAAAGAGAGAGAGAGATAGGTATTAAGAGTAGAAACTGCTCTAGGTCTTAAACCCAACACCCATAAAGATCCTCAAAACACTTCTTCCCTACAGAAAATACACTTCAGTCATCCTGTATATAAGCATATGTATATACACAAGATACGCACACAAGACTGATGTTTTTCAGATTTTATGGTTTTGATTTCTGCTGGGTAGTTTTTGTGGTTTGTTTTTTTAAATCCACTAAAACCTAACATTTATGCCTTTTAAAACAGAGCTGGCCACTGAGAAACTTTGTTGGTGGCGCTAATGCATGACTCATGGTATTTATAACCCAGATCCTGTTTCCTCAGCCCTACCATATTTTTGATGGGGTTGGGAAGGAAGCACTGTATTTAGAGTAATTATGGCCTCTAACTATGTAAAAACATCTTAAAAGTGACCCTATAAAGATTTTAACGCCACGGAATACAGCAAATCCACTGTAAAACTGCGTAGGTAATTGCTGTTAATTAGAATAGCATCTGATGAAACATGGAATGAAAACAAAAAAAACAATTACAGAATAACTAAGACAGCTTGCAGTTTCTCAACGTATGTATATCTCATGTTAAACACAAATCTATATTGCAATTTAAAAATGTACTGAGCTGCTTACAAAGACACAAACTGGAGGCTAGAAAGATACTTCTAATTTGTTTCCCCGAGAGAAAGCCCTAAGACATCACTGAGAAAACTAAGGGAGGGATGGTTTTTAAGTTTTAAGACTATCCCAGGAAAAACTCATTGATACCAACACAGATAAAATCAAAAAATCACTTTCAAATTTCAGAAAACTTAATCTCTAACTAAATATGACTGAAAGAGACTTAGAAAGACAGGTTTTACTACGTCTCCTTGTCTTGAACTACTCAAAATGCTGGCAATAGTCATTAGGAAAAAAAAACAAAGCACTTGAAGCAAGAGAACCACAAGTCTTGGCCAGAAACAAAATCTTAGCTTTTATTTCAATACAGAATTATATCTAGAATACGTAGTATAATAAACACTAAATACTTCCTCAACATATATACATAGCCCGCAAGCAACAAAATGGTATCAGGAGACTGCTCTTTAAGACATGATAAAGCGCTACCAGTATGGTTAACGGAACATCACCACGTGAAATGCTGATATTCCAAGTGAAAGATTACTTTTATGAAAACTTCTTAGAAGAAATGGGAAAATAAAATACTATCTAACCAACCAACATGGCTGTATATCATCAACGTACACATAACTTACCTTGAAGTCTTTGGCACACTTCCTATATTCAGCCACATCACAAATAGCTAACATGCCACCCATGCAACTGTAGGAATATTGCTGCAGGTGTTCGTAGATGAGTCGATGGAAACGAACTCCGAGCTCCATCAAAACTGTGTCCACATTCTTACCATCCATAGACTTCCTGATTTTTTCCACCTGCTTTCTAACGTAGCTACAGACTTTAACACAAGCCTTGGGGAAATAAATAAATAAATAAAAATCAAGAAACCTGTTCTCATAAAGTGCCTTCTAGATCATAAGCTGAACATTAATTACTAAGTTCCTTAAAATTCCTACAGTGCAACATCATCTGTTACCTTCCAATTAATGATTCCAACAGACTTTCATTTGCCACAGAGAGACATAAATGCACATAAAAACATGGATGCAAGACAACATTCCACCAAATTATACTTTATGTCAGTTCAGTTTAGTTTGCACTTTTAATTTAAGTAACAATTAACCAAGGGGGGGGGGCAAAGTCAAGTTGATTAAAATCTTGTCAGTAGTTCTAAACCCAAATTAACAGCCATCTTCACTCTCCCCACACAGGACCAGCCTCTACAACCTACTGCTCCAGTCTTCCCATTTTCACTCAGCTTCACATATTCAAATATATTCTTCCCATTAACAACAGTTTGTTCTCTACTCCTCTCTACATTGCTCCCTAACAACACCCTAATGCAGCCCAGCCCTAAAGTTGAAATTCTGTCCTCCAGGCTGCTAAAATATGACAGATTCAGTGGTACAGAACATTTTGCAGCAAAAAAATGGTCTTGCTCTACCCATGCTGCTTTCTTCTGTTCCTGACATCCTAAGGGGAAAAAGCACACAGCAACTAGAGAGTATCTGGTAACAAATTTTCTGAAACTGATAGCTCCAAGCCAATTATCAGTTAAAAACTTTGTTTTAAATCTGGGCCTCTTGGGATGGAAAAGAATGCAACAGCTTGTACAGCACCTACTGATTTGCGTCTGACACTAGATACAAAATTCTACTGTTCCCCTCCAGCCTGGAAGAGAAGCCCTCAATGGAGTCTGCAGTTGCTCAGTAGAATTACTAAGTAAATTAATCAAATGCACGTTGTCAGACGTGTATTTGTTAAACAATGCCTTGTGTTTGATACCACTCAAGTGCATTTCAAGCTATACTGAGGAGTTGGAACTTAGTTTACTTACGTTAGTATATTGAATCAAAACATTGTTTTCATCTTCTGGTTTAAAATCTGTCTTTTTCTGCTCTGCAGCCAAGATGTGCTTCATCTGTCCAATCATACAATTCAATGTCCTTTAAAGTTACAAAGAACACTTAGGGTTTTGAAGGGAATGTTCTCATTTCCTTGATATTAATATTTACATATAGTGAAGTGGTTCTATATAAAAGTATGCAGCATAAAACAATAAGGAAAAAAAACCTCACTACCTAACATTTCATTTATGGAATACATACTACAAGCAAACGTAAGAAACAAGGGATTGAAGTTACAGTGCAATTCTCTGAAGAAGACAAGCTTGATTTTAAGAAAGTCATTAAGAAAAAGAGAACTAGGAAAAAACAAAGAAGCAAACAAAAAAGCCCCACTACTTTTGCTCCAAGTTTGGTGCACAGCACACAGCATGCTGGCCATTTGGTTTTAAAGGGTACACATTAACTGGGAAGTAACCAATTCAAATCCAGCTCTTCAGAGAAACTGGATAACGTGCTTCATTGCTGATGAAAGGAAGCCAAAGGAAGAGTTCCAAATGCTCAGATCAGCAGAATTAGATCACGTTGTGTATTATTCAGAAGCAAGCACCAGAAAACACTTGTAAAATGAAATAAAAGGAAGGGTGGGGGAAGAATATTCATGTCCAAAAAGGTAATGAACAGATCCTTTAAAACTCCTTTTCCATGCATAGAGACTCAAATTTGCGCTTCAGGTATACCTCATTCAACAATCTACATTCAAACAAATTAAAAAAAAAAAAAAAAATACGTTTTGCAGTCTCCTCAATTTCTGTTTTCAATAAATACCCCCAAGAGACTGTTAACACAGAATACAAACTGACAGAAAACCATCAGAACTAATTTTGGTTGACTAGTAAATCACTTCTATAGAGGCAGACAATTATTGTGAATACCATTCCAGAAGCTCCTGTAGAACTCATTCAGACTGCATAATGTTGATGGCTTCAACACTAGAAATTACTTTTATTAGCAATTTCAGCATTAGAAATTGCTTTATTTTTCAAACTAGATCATTCCTTTCAGTAAGGCAATCAATTCTCAGCAGCAGTGGTACCACAAAGCAGCATGTAAGCAAGAACACACATTTTACACGTAACATTCATCTGAAAACTAACCTCTTTTTTACATGTAAAAGTGCCAGTGCTTTTGAAGACTCCATCCACAAACCTTTGAGCACACTGTTTTCCAACAGGGACTTGTTCTCCTAAGTGTTACTACCACTTTTAAGAGATCATTTACTTGACACAGACAGTTACAAGCTATTCTAATGCTGACTCATGCCTGCCTAGAGCTAAGCTTATGGTTGCTGTGGTTCACGTATTTCAAGCTTTGCATTTAAGCCTTTATCGTCAACTTCCAGTAGGACCAGCTAAAATCTCAACTGTTACATACACGTTCCACCCCATCATTCTTCTTGCACCTGCAGAAGATGCTATTAAGAAATAACCTGTAGAGCTCTCTGGAAATATATCCAAACTCTTCCTTGTATCAACGGAAATCACTCTGCAGGACTCAAATGCAATGCCTACTTTTCCTATCCAGTGCTGTTCTCAACCCTCTCCAGTGTGGAGTGATTCTTTTAAAAACTTCAGTGAGTTCCAGAGCAGCTTTCATATCCCACAGGAAGGTTTATTTCCATTACTGCGTGATTTTCATTTACAAAAGCTATTCCAATATTGTTATTAGAAGAAATGGAAAAAAAGATTAAATAAGTCACAATCCCAAAGCAAGTTAATGTCAGAACCAAAATTATTTCAGGTCTACAGACTTCTCTGACTAGGTATAATCGACAGCACAGATTCACACAAGTCATCTAACCTATTTTTGTCAAACTTTTCTCCTTATGGAAATTCTGCAAGTCTTTAACCTATTTCAAATTACCATTCCTTTAAATTGGGAAAATAAAAGTAATGTGAGACAGTAAGGGAAAACTGAATTACTGCGCTCCCAACGTAACAGAATTATTCACTAACATCTTTCCAGATTATGCAGGGTCAGAAACCTGTCACATAAATATGACCCTCTAAACAAATAAAATCTAAGTTTCCTGCACAGAATAACATTAAAAAAAACAAAACAAAACAACTTTGTGTTCAGAAATATTTAATCCTGAAAAGGGAACCAAATAGTACATCACAAAGGAGATTTAAAAGTCTTGGTGGTTAATAAAGTTTAAATCTCTACTTGCCGATCAATGCCCATATCCAGCTTCACTTCCATTTGTTCTATGATATCCTTTTTCTTCTGAAGGCATTCAGATAATTTAGGAGACGAACTGCAATAGCAAAAAAAGTTACATGAGAGAGGGTTAGAATACCAAAGCAAATCTGTTTATTGGGACTGTTACTTACATCAGGATTTCCTGTTCCATCTAAAAGAACTAGTTTAGGTGGAGTTAGCTGGTTTCAGTTCAACAAATCAATAGCAACGTGACCCTGAGCAGAATTTGTGGAGTGCTGATGGACAGTATTGTAGTACACTTCAGGCAGCACTGTGCCTACACCTACATGGTGCTTCTTTACTGCTGCCAGCTCCTGCCACACTAGCAAGGAAACCCAGCTTTCCATGCACACTAATTCACAACACATTAGTGTGTTTTACCTTGAGCGTATCCAACCAGCAGGTCGTAACAACACGCAGCTTCCATGTAGTTCACATGTTGCTCCATGGCATGGCCAGCTTCTTCCCCTGCAGAGACTCCAGCAATCTCTGCAGCCCTGCTATCACCAGCTCACCCCAAGATGCAGCCATAAAACCACAGTAGCCCAGCGCAATGCAGCAGTAAGATCCTTGCAAAGCAACTTGCCTCTCATTCCTATCAATACTCTCAGAGCTCTCTCTCACCTCTTGGTTATCTACTCATAAGTTCCTTTTCTCCTCCTCCCATGATAGCATTTTATCTTCCCGTAACATCAAGCTGAACCTCTCCAAGAATAAACTCTTCTTAACAGAGATGAAGAATGAAAAAAGCCCTGCTCTGTTCACCAACAATTACCATTCACAATGGAAATGCTAATCAAAATAAAGGTACCTGATCAATGGCATCAGATGATCATTGAACTGTTTGTCAAACAAATGGAAAATAGTATTGGCCTGGTGGACAACGTCCAAGAAATAAAGATTTGCATTCTTCGAATCAGAAGAGGGAATGCCTAAAGGAAAGAAGGTTTCATTAATATTGAAACAATACGCAGTTCTTTAATTAGCATGATAATATTTTACAAATGCAGATTTTTCCATGAGTGCCAAAATCACATGCTTAGAGTTGGAAAAATTTACCATGGTGCCATGCACAGAACACTTCTCATAGGTTTCACTTAACCAATTCATTTTGAGCAAGACCAATCAATAAGGCACAGCAAAGATCTGTAAAGATGATCTGCACAAAAAGGCCAATGAGATGAAGTGTTCAAAAAATACTATACTCACCAGCAAGGCCTGTTTCTAATGCATAATCAATGTGTTCAGTACATAAGAACTCTACAAGCATAGAAAAAATTCTGAAAGCGTTCTTCGGTAAGTCAGATGGATCAGAGAGCTTAAAAGAAAAAGAAGAACTTTTATTCTAAAGGTCAGTTTTACATATACTTGAAAGTTTACCCAATACTGAGTAGAGGATAAGCTTAAAGTATAACGAGTATTTCAGAAAAACTGGAATTTTATTTGAAATTAGAAGTATCCACACAGAGAACTATCCAGAAACGGCCTTTAGCATCAACAGACTCTCAGGTACTAACAGGTAAAATGAAGACAATATTCTTCAGGATGCTATGGAAAGCAAAAATACAAACAGTTTCTATTAACAGCAGTGATAATAAATGAAGGAAGATATTAATTTAGTTGTAAAAACACAAACATTCAGCAGTAATTTCTGTAATCACCTAAACCACACACTGCTGAAATGAGGTACCTGGTAAAGGTGACTCTATACATGTCCTGCCTTTTTTTCACTGAGTTTTTGCCACTGGCCACAGCTAGAGGCTGCACACTGGGTTAGATGCTCCTTCCACTTCAGCCAGTGCAGGTTTTCTATCACTGTCTCAGTATCTCAGAAAAAACAATACGGTATGAACCTCAGTGACATTTATCACAGTTCAGCTGGAGTCAACAGAGCATGAATATTTTTACTGAGTGAAGTAATGCCCACGTGTACACACAGCATCTCTACTTTCACAAACTGTAAGCAACACAGGATTTGGGGCAGCAACTTGTCTGCAAATCCATTTTTTAAAGAAAAATGTGACAGGGTTTTTGCATGCAAAAAAATAGGACTTTGGTTTTCACGGAATTAAGCAGAGACTTTCTGAAGCTTGGAATAAGATTACTATCGCAATTCAAGTCAATTTACACTAGAACACTCTGAGAGATTTCCACAGGATGTCTAAAAAATAAACAAAAACCCCACTCTGTTAGAGACATTTCCAAGCATAGGAATGTTTCAATATATGGTTACATAGGAACCATCGACCTTTTTCTTCTATATCAGTCATGGCTGGGACTCACAATGTATCAGCATGCATCTGTCATACAACATTAGTATTCCAGTTAGCTAGCCAGTACTTAACTTCTCCTCTGTATAATGAATTGCTCTGATCATAAACACAACCTTAGCAGCATATATGACAACACCAAAGTTTTTAATGTGCCTGTAATTCTAAAAGTCTCCTTATTTCCCAAGATCCATCTTACACTCAACTGGTTTTCCACAGTGCAACATGTACAATCGGTTTTAGATCAAGTATTAAAAAAAAACCTGATCCTAACAGGGGGGAAAAAACAAAAGAATGCACAGTTAGAAGTTTATACTATGATTTTAACAAGTTCCTAGCAACAACCACACTGAGAAGAAGGAAAAGATGATCTACCTGCATTCACTGACTTCCACCAATTAGAATGTGGTCATCCCTACGTGTATAAGTAATACTGTGCTGTACCTGTGCTTTGTTACATGCTTGCCCCCCTCTCAGAATGTTGAATATTAAAGTTTCTGAATAACTAAGACATTAGAAGCTCTTCTACATTATGCTGATTTAGAATGTTAGAGGTATCAAAATACTGTTAGGAATAACTGTGTTTAGCTAATAAATATTCCCTAGAAATTTACTGAATTAAATTTCATGGGTTTTCACTTAAACTTGAGTACCAAACAGTAAGTTACAGGCAATAAAACAGGTGATTAAATTAGAAGGAAATCCTTTCTGGGTAAGACAGACTTTTAAAGAACAATACAGAGTTATCAAGGTAAACTATTAAAGATGATTCAACTCAGTTCTTTATTGGTGATACTCTACGATGACTGAAGAAATGGCATTTGACTAAACAGAACAACTCTGTAGTCATAAAACGGGGAAAAAAACAGTAAGTTCTTCTCAGTTCCTGGGTCCAGTTTATTTAAAAAGAAAAACAAACACCAAAAAGAAACCAACAATGTAGATAAATAAGTTTAAACCTACCTACTTATTCCAAAAATACAGTATTAAAAAGACCAAATAAAACTAAATCCACATTTATAAAGAAACCCCCAAATCCCTACCATGACCCTGACTCAGTGAAAAACAGAAGAATTTTTTTTAAATATGCTGAAGTTCTTCCTTCCTTCCTATCAAGTTAAACCTCAAGATTTTATTTTATACACAAAATTCTCTCTCTAATGGAGATAGCAGGAAGCAAACTCACCCTGTGACATCTCTCAAAAGCTTGTTTGGTTTCTTGCAAAAGGTTAACCACCACTTCTTGCGAGAGAAAAGTTTCTCCATGGGTGTCAATACTCGGCCCCAATGGCAAGTTTGTACGTTGCCTTATTCTTTCCTTGAGGTCTTGAATACTAAAACAGAGACACGAAAAGATTTTGCTGGATGGAAATTTTGAAGCTCACGTTCAACAATACTTTACGGTTGTTGTTAACTTACAAAAACAGAACCCAAGACACAGTTTAGGATATGCAAGCATTAGGACAGTCTTACAAGCTTAAAAAAACTGCTAGTAAATGCAGAACAACCACCTCTGATCCCACAGTCAGCTGTGTTCTACCATGGCATATTCGCACCATGGGAACAGCTATTCTCCCACTGGGGAATAAAAGTAATTTCAAATTAATCCTCTGGGACGTGTGCTCTGTGGACAAAGTTTAGCCTCCGTGTATCGTCACACTTTACTTTCAAAACACTGCAGTCTTCCTCTCTCATCCACACCCACAAATCCTTTCATCCTCATCCCTGTCTGGGCAGTCATGACTTAGTCAAGCATGCTCCAACACAGTTCCATGCATAAAGCAACCCACAGAGACAGTCATTACAACGAATTTAATTTTCCCCAAGAAAATTAAATTTTTATCTTTGTTCTTATTTAGTTCATGACTTTGCTATTGTTGTTGTCCTCTCCAAATCACTTTTCATGCCTGACACACTGAACCCATTAACTTTTAAAGGTGTAATATTCTCATCACCTCATCACTTCCTCACACAAGTTTTCCTTCTTCCTTTCCCATGTCTCCCTACTCCTTTATAGTTTCTCTACCCTGAGGATAATGAAGTCTTGTTTTACCTTTCTCTAAGTCCATTGCATCTTCTGGGCTCACTAAGAGCTTTTTCACTGACATTGCTATGGTCTTTTCCCCTTCCTAGGTCTTGGGAGGGGACCACAAGACCTGGGCAGGTGAAAAAAAA
>JANHGO010005318.1:0-23292 GCA_024606505.1 Aquila spilogaster
ATCTCACTTTTACAGTCATCTAGCAGCAAACCAGTTTCCACGGCTGGTACAAAATATTAAAACCATCAAAATATTTATACATACCATACAGAATGTATGGACATATGCTATCAATTTCACAGAGTGGCTTCCAGTGGCTGGAAATGGATTTGATTTTTAAGTTCCAGACTTGGTTCTACATCAAAGCATTGTGTTTGTAACAGCATGTCTGTTTTCAATGTCTATTCAGATTAGTTTATTTCTACTAATTACTGATTTGCTATCAATAGGCTTAAGAAAAGCACGCCTATGGAACCATCCTGTTAATAAGGAGAAAAAATATCGTTAAAAGTGTCCCATCCTTAGAAGACTCAATAATTGACACTGAAAACTGAAGTCAAATGCAAATTGTAATATATAATCCAAGTCACAACAGAGAGATAGGATTTTCTTTTGTTCAAGTGAATGGGTAACAATGAAAAGAAATTTATTGTGTTGTAACAATAGGGGGTTTTGTGTTGTAGCAAGGAAGAGAGCTTCAGAATTAAAGATCCAGTTTTTCATTCGATCACACATATCCTCTGCACAAATACACTTTGCTAATCCCCAGGTTCTGAATGAACTTTTTCCCCAGCTACCAGAAATCATTAGCCAGATAAAAATTTTTGCCACCCTCATTTTATTACCTGCAATGACATCTGTTTAAATATAAAATGATGGAGTGCAGTAGTCAAGCGAAAAGCTAGGCTTGAACTAGCCCAAAGGAAACAGCTAAATTTAATTAGAAATCCTGCTATATATAAAGTGGATCTAGGTAGTGGATAAATTTTCTTTAGAAAATACAAAGTCATATCAGTTCTAAGAAAGAAAGAGAAGTATAGAAGTTTATATCCTATTGAGTAACTCATGATGCTTCAGAACTAGAAGCAACAGGAGTATTCAAGCCTCTTCACACTAACAGTAGTCTGAGTCAACATAATAGAACCACTGGATGTTTCTGATACATACTTTAGGAAGGAAAAAGAGGATCAGTTACCTCAGTTTTCTTGTTTATAACAACAGCTATAGAGATGCATTGCTGTTCTTAAGAATGAACACAAAGCCTGTACCCGCGTGCCTCACCCTTCCAGTTGTCCTCACTACTAGACGTACATGAACTGTGGATGGATGTTAATAATTAAAAGTGAGTGCACAGAATGCGGGCAAGCAGGCACAGGAATTGTACATCAGACAGGCCTATTCTGCACACCGCGGTCATTGCAACGGGCCCCAACGTCATTGCACGTTTCCCCACTACATTTACTTAGAGTGTAAGCCAATACAAGGAGATTAAGTGGCTGGTTTTTTGTCTAGGCACCAAGGGACTGTATTTGTAATAAACACAAATATGTGGGAATAAGATTACTTAGCAGTAGTTACTGCTAGTGCACAGAATGTCCTAGGCACTGTACAGAGCTTGACTATGCACTATTACCTTTCCTGAAAATAAATCATAATAGCAAGAAGAACTGAATAAATATTAAACATCACAACTGTTTCAGGAAAGAAATCTGCCAAGTTTGTGCCAGGCTTGTATTTGTTAATGTTCAGCAGTTTCTGGACAAGCATCAGTTTATTAATGAAAACATTTGTAAAACTTATTAAATAAAAAGCATTTATAAGAAATGACAACCTATGGGAAGATTCAGACTGACTTTGTTTTAATATCCTTTTTTTGCAGAGCTAATTGTGGAAGGGCTAAAGCTTTTTAGATAAAAAAAGGAAAGCTTTTTTTAAAACTTTTGCCAAAAGAGCTAGTTTTCAGCCAATTTTCTTCTTTTGCTTAAGAGTTGCTAGATATAGAAACACTGTAACCTAGGCGACCGTATCAGCCACCAGAGTGAAAAACTTGTATACTATCTGTAGACTAAAATTTACACTGCTAGCTAATACTAGAAATGGTGATAGTTTGCTGCCCTTGACTTCTGTATCTAAAAGAGTAATGATCTGAATTGTTCTCCGGTGGCAGAACTGAGTTTGTAGAGTGGGAGGAAGCACTGCAGAGATGCTAAAGTTCACTCTGAATTTACAATGACTATTGCCATGAAATTTGGGGTAAAAGGCAAGTTCCTGAGTGTGAGCAAATAGCCTGCAAAGGTGAGCATAGTGTGTGTAATGGAGTATGGCACAGAGATCCCTGGACTAAATTAAACGAGGTGGGGTAGGGACCAGAAGTTGTGCCTTGATACAATGATGAGACCAAATAATCTCTGCTGAGCTCTGCGGTCGAATAACGTGTCATGGGTAGGGTAACACATACCGTTCTGGGCATCAAACTGTGCAGGGGCTGTGCTCTGTGCAGTCCTTCGTGGGTCTGCTACCTCAGGGGTCTTTCACAGCGCATGCTGTTTTGCTTAGTGACCACATCTTTAGACTAACAGCAGGCTGAGGTGATTCTTTGGAAAAATGCTTTGTTTTCCTGAAGGCTGCAGCTCAGGAATTTGAGACTTTCTACACGTTTGTGAAAGAACTGATAGGCACAAGCCCAGCAAGATCTGTCAGATTCACCTCTGGCTTGAATATTTCCAGTGCTTGTAAACCCAAACATCTGAAGTAGAGAGGTAATTGTGACTCTTACTAGTTTTTTTCTCTTTCAACAGCCCAAGAGATTATCCACACTGTGCTCGGAGATTAGCACTCTTTGTCTAACTTAAATTTCCTGGTAGTTAGGTTTTCCTCCATTAACTAGTGGGCATGCCTCTGAATGTATACCTCTTTCTTTTGCTTCTTTGCTGGGAGAGAAGAGGCTGTTAATTACCTACATCCCTTCCTAAATCCTTGTACTTAACCAGATCACCTCTCCCCCTCCAGCTTCTCTCCTCACAATTTCGCCACATCGTGTTTTAGAAAGAGTTCAGAGTTCTTCATAAAATCTATAATCTCATTGCTTTTTGAAATAGCTTCTGGGATCATGTAAGAAGTTTTGCACCACGTGTGTGACCATGTAACAGTTCATGGATTGTGTAAGGTTACTTAAAAGGTAGCAAATCCTACCATTAGCGATTGCTAATTGTAATGGTAGCAATTCATATGCCACACCAACTTTTATCCAATCTTTTGTTATGTATAAAATAGTCAACACTTTTTCTAAGTGATCAGTCATTTAACTCTTCTTGCAGCAGGCCAGCAGTCTGTGCTTTCATCATGTCTTTTCCAACACAACCCAAGCCTAAGTCATTCTTAACCAAGCTCCACCTGGAACCGAGTAATCACATGGAGACTGGTACCTCTCCACAGAAAAAAAAAAAAAATATATATATATATATATATTGTTTGATCAAAGACTAATAATTCTCTGGCTCACAAAATCAATATTTTCCAAGAGTTTTCCACAAACAAATCTTCTTCAAAGCTTAAATTGCACTGAAAGTAAAGGCAGAGAGTTCCCAGGTGAGTCTAGTACACCCATATTACTTTTTTTCCCCTAGATATTCTGGTTTAGAGCTCATACAGATTCACATTTAGAGGAATGGAATATTACTCTGAGATGGCGCTGGGAAATTGTTTTGTAGGGTTCGGTTGTGAGAAAGGTATGTTGTGATAAGATTTATGCTTGCAAATCAGAATGGCATTAGAGCATAAGCTTTCAGAGATATCTTTTGGAGGACATGGACCTTCTGGGTACAGAGAGTCTGTGTGGGGCAGACTAACACAGGTAACATCGTCCTTGCTTAAGCCCTCCAGTACAAGTCATGAAGGCTGCCAGAAGCTGTTTTAGGAATATTCTGATTCTAAGACTGAGCTGTGAGCTCCTCTAGTAGTTTATAGACAAGTCTATAGCTTGGACTGCTGTTTGTAGCAATGAATTGTTGCTGAAATTCAGATTACTAGAAATAAAAGTGTATTTCTTTATACCAAATTTCTTAGATATGTGAAGCATGGAGTGGCTTGGTGTGCACTTTACTATGCTTTGGTGAATGTGATGTTATAAAGGAATATAGTAAATTGTCTTCAGTGAATAAATAAAAATCCTCTTTAGAGTCTCTTGGTAAATAATACGTTGAAAATTCAAGTATTAATCATAAACAATTCAGCTTTGAAATAATAAGTATTTTCTCTATGAATCTTATTTTGGCCCTCACTGCACTACACAAAGTATATAAATACCATTTGAATCAAGCAGAAGAATTTTAAATATAGAGGGCCAGAGCCTTGGACTTGGTTGATTGAAACGGGCACAGCAACATCAGAGGCAAAGGAGCTATGCTAATTCATGCAAGGTGAGAATTTAGACCGTTACCTTTGAGTAAAGAGTTAATATTGTGGCAAGACGATCAAGCAACATAAGATGGAGATTTCATTTGGAGCAGAGAGGTCCTGGGTAAAATTCAGAAGTTACATATTACGTGCTTTAAGTTAGATCTCCTTTGACTGTGTAACAGCAAGTTATTGACATTAAAGTGATTTTGTGTTTTTCAGGGAGCTACAAGAAAGACCAAGATGATAGCTTCTCTCTCTTTTTCCTTTGAATTTCAGCGGAATGATTTTTCTTTCTTCAGAGGAGAGAGTGAACTGTTATACTAACTGTATTAATTAAATTACCATCGACCTAGTGCTAGTGGAAGAGAGTACAGGTTGCAAGAGGTAGTGCTAAGAGGGAACAACAGCCCTCTTTAGCTTCCTCCAGCAAATCAGCCTGTCCAGTACAAACCAAAACTCCACCAGGTCATAACAACAGCATATTATTTCCATTCTGCCCTTGCCTGCATGACTACAGAAAGCATAGCACAGGTACACTGGTGAGGTGCGCTGCCACAGACTCTCTTACACAGCAAAAACAGATGTAGAAGATCAGTGTATCTTGTCTTCCCTTACACCTACATCTCGTTCTTTCACATAGAAAGAAAATTATCTTCAGATGAAAAGTCTTCTTCCAGTGACTGCTCTCCTGAGACAAAAATGATTTTAAGTTACCCTGGTTTAAAGAATCAAACATGGCATAAATATACAGAACTGGCATGATTTATTTTATAGGGAAGAAGCCTGTGATTGCTCTTTGTTTTGTACGTCAAATGTAGCAGTTTTTGGAGGGAGGAAGACTGGAGGCCATTGCCTGGGTATGAGCGCAAGGACCAGCATTATACAAGTGAAAAAATGGAACTATCCTGGTTCCATACTTACACATTTCAAGACCTAAACCACTTTCATAGGTGTTCATAAGTGTTATATCTGATTGCATGTATCTGCATCTCAGTAGATGTGTGACATGGGACTTTACTTTTTAATAAAATATAACTCACTACTGTTCAGAAATTGTCAGCTTTCACTGAAATATTTTCAGCTTACTTACATTTTTGCTAAGTGTGAGAGATTATACGGGGTCCTGCTCAGCCCAGCACAGGGCAGAGCTGGCTAGGCTGCTCCCCTCTTACAGAACCATAGATTATTTTCAACTGGCAATTCTTCAGGACAAAGTTTACAAGCAGACGAAAACCATGTTTTCACATTGATACTTAAACTTACGAACTTACAGTCATGCTTAGCGACCTGAATACCGACTACCATGACTGCTAGTGTTAATACCATTAACAGTATAAAATATATGAGTGACTCGGATTCATATACATTCCTTTACTTGCTCTTTTCTTCTCCTCCAGCCAGGGACCCCACTGTTTTATCGTGCTAACTGCCTGTAGTCAAGAGCTGGATGTGTGCCACTCCTCGGCACTGCTCTTCTCTTTGTAGGCACACCAGGAAAGGAACCCCAAGCTGCCCCAGAAGGTGAAAGATGAAAAGAAAAAAAAAAAAAAAAAAAAAAAAAATCAAGACTGATGGATACACCAACAAAAGTGATATATGAGATATGCCTGTTACACACATGAACAGGCTTGTTATAATTCTTGTCTTGGACTGACTGTAACATCCTCTGCAGATCTGCAAACTGTCTGTATGATGCTGTCTGTTATCTCCTGTTTCCTGAAGCCAGAGCTGGACCATAGACAGTCGGAAGAATAACTCGCCATGGAAGGCTTCCAGTTCAAGAGAAGTCTAGGGGGAAGGTCTGGAAAAGAAGGAGGAGGGAGGGGGGGAGCTCTTCCTCAAAGTAAAAAAGATAAAATAATATCAGTATGTCAGTGAAACATATTCTTTAAACTAGGTGGTTCATAAAAGTATTTATTCTACATCAGTTTTTCCAAGCATATTAAATGTCAACTGCAAGTTTCTGTCTAAGGATTTGTTTTTTAAAAATGGCATACTAGTTACACACAGGCAGCAGTGACATATTTAGTTTCTTTCTTGATCGAGGACCCAATCAATAAAATACACTTTCAGTGTATGCATTTTTAAACTTACTCTGAATAGTGTCTGTTTTAAAAGAATGATTACAACTATTTTATGCTAAGGAAAATTAAAAAATCTGCATCTTGTTTTTAATACACAAATAAAAAATCTAGGGATTTAATTTATGACAAGATAAAATTAAAAACCATTAAAACCCCCAAATAGTCCTGATATTACTACAGTCTCATGTAAAATTTCTTGCTCTGAGTATACAAGATTACAAGATTTAGTGGAGATGATCTAATGGCTCACTGGTACTGAGAAGGACAGGCAGCCTGTGCCCCATTCTCTGCCTCATTTTTTCTGTCCTACTCGTTCCAGGCTTTACACTTATTTCTGTCTTCTCTCTCATGCCAGATCTGGCTTTCATCTGACCCATTATGAGCTGATTCAGCTCACAAAACCAACAGAAAGCAAATTGCCACCCCCCCCCCCCAACAACCCAAACCAAAAAAACGCCCACCAAAAGAGCTTCTGTGCAAGGTTAACTTAGATCATGATACTCATATTACGAGACTGTAAACTAAGGACTGATATTAGATCAGAATTATGATTTCTGCAAGGATTTGGGGAACAAATCTAATATATTTCAAACTAATTTTTTTTTTTTTTTTTTTTTTTTTTTTTTTGTATTTCCACCTGAATTTGACATCCTCGTTACCTCTTCTGGAGTCTCAATAGCAAAGAATCCACAAGTGGCTGTTAGTGGATGTAGTTATGTAGAGGTCCCAAAGCTAGTTATGACTAGTAATAGTAATAGCCAAGCAGCCAAACCATTTTTGCTGTGTTCAGGAGTAAATGTTCTCTGATTAAGCAAGCCATCTCTGTAGTAGACCATGAAGGATGCGATTCACTTCTCTTCAGCTTCAGCCATTCCAAAGCTAGGAAACTTTCCTAAGCAAGTCATCTAGGCTCCCCTCCCGACTGTGTCAAGACATAAGCTTTTCCGATTCAGCCTATTCCAATATAAATGTTTTTCAGAGGTGTGATGAAACATTCTTCCAACGTGCCCTTTCTCTTTCCATTGGCTGTAGGGAAAAATGAAGATTAGCCCTCAGGTAGAAAAACTCACATGGAGACCACAGGTCATACAGCAAGAAAAAGTAACAGACAACTTAAACTAATGAGAGTACACTTGGAAATCATGTATGCAGAAGGAATAATTGGATCAATCCATTTTAAATTAGTATTTAAAAAAACCAAAAAACAACACTGAGACCAAAAAATGTGGTTGGTTCCTTCATGACCTTAATGTATTTCTCCTCCTCCACAGAAGAGTTACAACAGCTTATTATCCCCAATACTTCACTGATCTATTTGCTCAATACCATAATAAGTGGAAGACAACTGTTCAATCAAAATTATTTTTTCCTGCTCCTAGGAAACCAGAATTTTAGTCAAAGCTATGCTCAAATGCTGGCTGATCTTACTGGCTCCATTTAAACAACAATTACTGTGGAAGAATAAAGTCCTCTGCAAATGAATCTGAGATCTCACTGATTATGGGGGATATCTACTGTTAGTATCACTGGAATAAAGAAAGAGTCTCCTCTCTGCATAAAAACTGAACAAGAATCAGGGTTCAATATAGATACATGGACTTGTATTGTTTTGTTATATTCACTAACACTTATGACATACTTTGAAAAAAAAGACTCAGAAAAATACAGATTTTAACAATTTGTTTATTGTAGTAAAAAATTGCAGTTTAAAATTTCCTTCATCAGCAGAGATATTTTTACAGGATATCCTATTTGATTATCTTTGAGATAATTTAAAGAGAATAATTATTCTGTCCCTTCAGGGAAGAAAACAAAGAGAATTGAGAAAGACAGAGATTTTTAAAGCCTTTTGCCTTCAAGAAAAAAAACAAGATAAATTGAAAAAAAAAAGGTGACGAAGAGAAACCAAATACATTGGTGCCAAATTTTACATAGTTTTTCATTGTTATAGGAATACACACAGATGCAATTTTATCAGCCACTCTCCCATCTGCCAAACTAGTACATCAGTTTCTGCTGTTTGAAGGCTTTAAGATGGCTATGATCATAAGCTTATGTTGTTAAAACTAGAATCAGAACTGTTGAAAAAAATGGTACTACTTGCAGAGAAGGGAAAAAGAGAGCTGAGAGAAGAAAGAGATGTGAGGAGGGGTGTGGGGGAAGGATGAAGGGAGGAGAAGATGAGAATTCATCTCTTGGTTCCACTTTGTTTTTGCAAAGCCAGGAGTGCAGTGTGTTGCTAAGCAGGCCTGCTTTGTTCAGGACATCTTTTTCAAAGGAACCCAGGAGAAAGTAACACATTATTTCAGTCACCAATTAACTGCAATTTCCAGCATCCTGATTTTGGTCTATTACTTTCCTTCTCCATTCTCCTCCTGTTTACCCAACTTATTTCCAAACCCCTAGATAATATTAATGCAATTTTTGTTTGTGCTAATTCAGTCCTCTGCCTTTTGTACTTTTTCTAATAATAATGATAAAAAACCCAAACCCAAACAATGCTACTGCAGTCTGAGTAGAGTTTTCCTACTTTGGTTAATGGAGGTAAAATAAGAGATAAACAAGTAATAGTTATTGGCAGAACTGTACATAATGACTCCAAATGGACCCTTGTCTGCAAAGCACCTCTATGAAACATTCAGAAATGGATTACAAATCACCTAGTGATTTCTAGTTTCATGTTTATAACATGTCTGGCCAGATTTCCTTAGCTCAGTGACAGAATCTGCCTGTTGGCTCTGAAAACACTAAATCAAAACTTAGTTGAATTTTTTCTGAACTCAACAAGCTGTACTTTTATTTTCCCCTGCTGCTCTCTGTCATGCTTCCTAGCCCCAATAACATCACGCAAAGGATCCCTAAGACCAGCAGTGTTTGCTAGAAACACCATTTCTCCTTGACACATAACCACTTCCACAGCTATTGTCATTATTATTAGTTTAATTATTTAATTTAAATAATAATAATTATTTAAAATTTAAATAAGTATTATTAACACAGAATTATTACCCTGGCCCATAATTTACCCCTGAAAAAACAGTTTTATCGGAAATGCTAAGAACTTCAGTGTTGATAAAATGAAATGCACGCAGCTTAGATGCAGACGGACCACAACGTGCCCTTCTACTTCCACTCCTTCGCCCTACAGGAACATGTACGGATATTCCCCTATGGCTGTCCAGGCTTGTTCTTTGTCACTTAGAGCTTGTCTCCTGAACAAGGGATTTTTTTCCAGCTCACGTTAGGACCTTCATTGGGCAGGCAGGTATGGTGGAGCCCCTCTTTCCCTCATGCTAAAATATATCCATATTTTCCCTACTGCTGTCTAGAACTTGCCGAGTGGGTTTTTTTCCCTAACCTCAGTAGCTTCTCTGTGAAGTACTTCCTTTTTATTTTTCTCTTTGGGAATTTTTTTTGTCCCCAAGCCCTCTTCATGGGGACAATTCAACCTGCGAACTGCTCTTTCAACCACAGTTAATGTTACAAAATACAAGTTACCTTGTCAAACACTCAGCAATTAAGATTAAATGCTCTCTGATGTTTATATATGTGAGGTCTTGTCAGGAAAGGCAGACAAACAGAGAAATTTTCTGACCACAGTTTTCCCTGTAATGGTGTCCCTGTTTGATTATTGAATGGCCTGGGTTTTGTTGCTGCATTTTGTTGATGTTTTTATTTTTCTTGTCTGCAAAGGGCTAGCATTAGTGTAGTCAGAAATTAATCAACAGAATTATTTTCTATCTGAAAAGCTGACTAATTTGAATCATGTTTTTACTTACCACTATTCAGATGATAGGTGATTTATTCATAAAGGGGAAAAAACATTTTTAAAAAGGCCTTTAATAAGAACTGAACAACCTTTTCAGAATGCAACATGATGTAAATCCATAGTCACCTAATGCCACACGGCTGGACTTAGGCTTGCAGAGTACCACATTCCCAAAGGTGCCCAAAATGCACCTGAAGGTGCCCAAAAAGGTGACTTTTAGGCATCATATGATGCCTAAAATCTCACTTTTTTTCTTGCTGTATGTACAGGCAATGAATTTGGCCTTCAGAGGAGTTTTGAGACCTCTCTAAGACAATCTAGACACTGGTAAACATTAAATGGACTTTTCTGTGAAGGATATTTTGACAAAAGTCTCAATGAGTTGGAAATCTTCCTCCTTTTGAGATTCCTAGGAAGTGGCCACCTACACTTTGCCTTGGAGGTTTTGAGGGGTGCAGGGGGAAAGAAGAATCAAGTGTTTTGTTGCCCCAAATTAAAAGGTGGAAATTTCAAGGAGCACGCTGCCTCATATCATTTCATACAAATTGTATAGAGGAAAAGTAACAAGGGAGGAATTAAACTGTTTTTCTGTAACGTGGAAATTCAACAAGGGAGTCTAAGTCATTATTTTAATTTTACAGTTTCACATTAGTGCAGGTCAAGAAAGAGACACTGCAGTCTTGAGCAAGAAAAGTGCCCTCACAAGGAAGAAAACCATAAAGAATAATCCCAAAACACCTTTAAAACAGTCGTTCCCCCAAAATCCAGTGTGAAAACAAATCTACAGTATTGTGTTGGAAAATAGGGGTTGGTTAGTCTGCTATGATGTAGCATCACTGATTTATTCAAAATTGTGGAGGGGTTCAGATTTCACCCTTCAGCTGAGAGCTGTAAGCATTGAACTGGAGAGTCATGATTGCTTTAGCCTGATCTCTTTCTCTCTCCAGAGGCATGACGTCTCCATCAGCAGGAGACATAGGCCATAACTTGTATGCATAAGAGTTTGTAACTTGGCAGCTTTCTCTGGGCTGGAAGGATCGCACCTCCAAAGCATGTCTATTAACCATGATGTGATTGACCACTGTGATCCACCTTCTCAGAGGTAAGAGTGAACTTGTCATCTGCCTGCAATGAAGTTGCAGGTGCCCAGCCACAGGAGAAGACATCAGACTGTAGATCCCAATTCCCCAGGATGCGTGAGTTCAGCCCTCAGTGACATTGTTAAGGAAACCATAGAACTGCAGACGCAGCTTGTCCTTCCATTTTCCTTCCAAACTGCCTTAGATGTCCTTCAGTAAGTTATTGGGTAGCTGTGAATCTCACCCTTACTAAAAATCTGTCCTCGGTGTGTCTGAAACACTGGCCTCAAAATTCTGACTTTGACTTCTGGGTTGGGTACCCAGCCCCTATCTGTGTGCTGCTGAGCATCACAGTGTCTAAATGTCACACTAAATCTGGACAACTGTGTTTATTATTTTAACACTTTTCAGAGATTGATGGGCATGTTTTATTCTACAAGGTCTTTAGTCTAAATATGGATCCAAATTTCCATGAAATGTTTTCTGTTCTTACTCTTTTCGTATAATAAAACCTATTTAATTAGTTGATTTTTCTAGAAGTTCTTTGAATGTCTTGGGCTGTTTAATATGTTACTTTACAAATATTTAGTCCTCAGTGTGTAGGAGGCCAATATTTTAATAACTAAAAAGTCCATAAACTGTTCCACAAGTCAGTTTTGCAAATGGCACTGGCACAAAGCATTTGAAAGGAAAGCAAATAATAGTCTTTAAAGGATCTTTTATGCAGAATATGTGTCCAGGCAGGAAATAGTTCACTGAGAATACATTTATGATAGGGTGTGTCTTTCCCAAATCTAGTTTTGATTTGGAATTTCAAGGACCCTGAAGAAGACGTGTCTCCCAGAGTTCATGCAGAACTGCACAATTGTCTGTGTAAGCACTGCTGTCCTGTATCTCACCTGAGAAGACTCCCCTGCCTGCTCTCTTCACCACCAAAACCCTGAAAAATCACACAACATTAAATTCTTGTGTAAAATTTATACACCAATATATGTATGCCACTGAATATCAGCTCCCTAACCCAATCCAACCCAATTCAAGCCAAGCCAACCCAACCCAACACTGCTCAACCCAGGTTAACTTAACCCAGCCTAACCTAACCTAACCTACCTAGACTAGCCTAACCTAACCTAGCCTAGCCTAAATTTCCGGTTCTTCTGCAGCCTGAGGCTTTGGGGTTAAATAAAGAACTTGTTGAAGGGATTCAGTGATGCTTAAACTGGAATGAAGACATATTTCTGAAAAAGCCAAAGACTTCTCATTGAAAAGGCTGAGGCTGGGAACATGCTAAATTCTGCTTGCAGTGCTGTGGCTGAGGGACAAAACCACTCTAAGAAAAAAACTCTTAAATGGCTGCAACTAGTGTCACTTGAACTCATTTGTTATCACCCTTAGAAAATTATTTAAATGAGCTTTATTGACAATTACCCTAACAGTTTCCTGAAGGACCAAAACTGTTGTCGAGGAAGACAGGACTGAATTTAAGACTGTGGGCAGATGTGCTGTTCTGTGGGATGATTCTTCAAGTATTATTCCCTTCCCTGCAAGACAGTAAAAAAATAAACCCCAGAGCACGTAACAGTCTATAAACAATTACTAGAGTCCAAACCACAGACAATCTTCAGAATGCAAAATAAGGGGATATGTATAATTAAGAAAGTTGAGAAAATGTTTAGAAGGAAAGAACAAATGTAATTGCTGGTTAGATTTCAAATTAGCTCTATGATGAATACAAAACTATGCTTAAGTAATATCCTTAATATTATTTGAACCGATAAAGGCTAGGACGTTTTAATTGGGTTCATAATGAAAAGGCTAACAGCCCTTTAACTACAGTTCAGAACTTGCCAAGATATAATATTTTAGTGTAAACATAAGATTCCTTGCCATGCTTAGGGAGTAAAAGGAACACCTAGAAATTTCCAATCCCATTCAGGAACCATTAACTCTAACACCACTGCTAACTAGTAAGAGAAAAAAAAGCATTTCAATGGCTTCCTGGCAGCCTAAGAATTCTTTTCCTAAATTTCTGTCAATTAAGCTGGCAGAAACTGTTGTAAAACTATCAGAGAGGTTATTCTATTACTGAAGCATGCTAAGAATATTTTCAGAGAGTTTTGTAACAATTAGAGAGTTTATCTGCAATATAGCCAAGCAGAATTCAAACGTTAGTCTGGCATCAACCTGGGAAAATTCATATGGCAGTCATCTAATGGCAAGTAATCAGTGTAAAAGGACTTGCACAGGCTACATGCAAGCAGGCAGGGGTATAAAGCATATGGGCACAAAGGTTCTCTTTGTGGAAGATTACCATGCTATTTCAGGGAAAAAAGATGGTGAAGTTTTTAAAAAGCAGTGAAAAAAGAAGTCATACTCTTTTAAAAGAGCTTTTTTTAAAAAAAGAAAATCACACAATTTTATGAAATGGTCATGTTTTCCTCAGTTATACATTCTGTTATTTCTTAAACTACAGAAGAGACAATGTTTAGTGTACCTAAATACTCTTACAAACAAATAAATCTACAGTTGCCAGAGCAAAGAAGAACTTGAAGTTTCTGGTTGTAGACTCCTGCTTTCTGTAACAGGTAATATGTGAAATATCACCGTTTCTACTTTGGTTTACTAGTTCCCCTTTACATGAATTTAGCTTTTTAACGACCTTTTTATTTTACGCTATTCATTAATTGCTTCTTTCTGCCATCAGCTGTACCATTTCACTAACCTTCCATTATCCCTTATGTCTTTTCCATTTTGCTTTCACTTTCCTATGGCCTTGCTCTATTTTGTTCTTCTTTCCTCCTCTAAATGGCAATTTTTAGACGATACCTATAGGAGCTTTCAGGTTGGAAACTGGTTGCCTAGAAAAGTTGTGGAAACCTGTCTTTGAAGTTACTCAACACATCACCAGATACGGCCCTGAGCAACCTGCTGTGAGCCTGAAGTTGGACCTAATTTTGTAATTGCCCTGTGCTGAGCTGGGGGTGGATCAAGTGGCCTCCGGCCTTTCCCTCCGGTGACGGCGGCTTCCTTAGGTTTGTGATGGATTCTGGTCGAGATTGAAGAGGTAACAGGAGTGACAGCTCCTCCCCAGAGGGTCTGCTGGTGCGGTCCCTTCCCTGAAATAGAAGACACTAATCATCGTTCACAACGATCACATTTGGCCTGCTAATTTATACTGACAATTAATCTGCAGTTACTAGTACATTTTCCTTCCTGTAATATCTCTGACTGTTTTGGAAGTGAATAGGCTTCAATATGTTTACAATCTACACTTTTTAATGGAAATTAAGAAAAGAATTTTTTTTTTTTTTTCAGTATAGTCTGCTTTGGTGTTCTGTAAGACATTTGCTCTTTTGTTCTGTTTAGAAAAGTTGGCTATGTAATACTGTTTACAGGATGTATTTAAAACTACACAAATTGACTTTCATTTTATGATGCAGCATAAATATGAATTATGCAACTGGTGGCTCTCCTTAAAAATTCTAATTTAGCATTAGGAAGTTAGCTGTAAATTGTAATTTACCATCTGTTCACCATATACCTACCGCTTCTGGAAAAGATAAATTGAATTATTTGCCTTACCTAATGCAGAAATAAACTCTCATTCAAAGCCCCAGTTACATTTATTAAGAAAGATTTGCTAACTCTTTAGAAAAGACTCATGAGTAACTTTTAAGTATCAGTACAATATATACAGAAACACATTAAAAACTGTTCTGACACTTTTATTTATGATATGAAATGAAATATCTTGTTGTTTCTGTAGCAAAAAAACTTATAAATGCTAAACTCTAATTCTAATTAGTGAAGCAATGAAATAAGAAAAAGAAAAAAAAAAGCATAAATTTTACTGAAAAAAGTTAACACCAGCAAGTCAGCAGATTGCATCTAGATTAATTAATGAAAACTACCTTTTTTGAAAATTCTTTGTCCCAGCAGAGGATGTAGCAAGGGACTAATAAGGCTTTAACTCACAATGTCCCTACTTTGTGGCACAAGTGAGCTACAGATGGCCCTTCATGCAAATTTTTTAATTCAATTACATCAGTGGAAACTTCAGCAAAAGCCAGACTGTCTTAACGCTTAATCTAGAAAATCTCAGGGGCCTCCACTCTTGTACACATGACTCACAAGTGACCAGACACAAACAGAACAGAAATCAAGGAGCAGGAAGGGCCCAGTACCTACGAATGAAATTCCTAGTCCGCAGACTTCACGGAGCTGCCACAACCACCTGGAGCCTCTTCCCACTCAAGTTTGATGTTCCACAGACCTCCATGAGGGCTTTAAACCCTTGACTTGAGGCTTTTGTCAGCTCCCCATATTGTTCACCCTCAGAAATGCCCACATAATTGGATTTAATGTGATATGGGTAGCTTACTTGGGGAAAAAAACCGCAAATACACACTAGAGTGCACAGAAGCACAGAACTATATGATTCCATTCTGGCCAATCCAATCTACCCCATCTGTCCTTGACAAAACTACATGACTAGTATTAAACAAATATGATAACCATTTTTTTTTCCTAAAGAGGCCCTGTTTTTGCTAGGAAAAGATGATAGGTCATGATGAAGCTGTCTGCATGGCCATTTGAAAAAAAGACCTAGGTCTGAGAAGTCAGGGCAATTCCCAGCCCCAGCCAGCTGATGTACAACATGGACTTGGGGTTCTGTGCCTGGGTTTACTGCAAAGACTGAGCCCCTCAGCACCCACATACTATCAAAGTCTGGTGGGACTCAGGAAAAGGGATTTGTCTATCTAACTGTCCTGATGGGCCCATACCTCCACGACGGGATGCTGCTGGCAGCACCAATCTGTTAAATCCCAGCTTTTTGTTTTGTGTACTCATTCAACACATAGAAGAGCTGAATGAAACTTTCCTTACGGCAATGTTCAACATGACGTTCATTACCTCCCGGGAAAATGCCTTAATTATTAGGCTGATGGTTAATGGCAGGAGAAGGGAGATCCTTCTATGTGGTTGAAGACAATAGGCTGCAGAGTTAATTTCATTATTCACTCTGGTTTTGCTAATTTTTACATATGTTCCTGGTTTATTACCCTGCCAATTACCTCCTGGTCTTGTCCCATTCCATAACAATGCTTGTGAAGCCCGGAGAGGATTATTGTCTCCACCTTTTTCCTCTCCTATGTTCAACACAAAATAAGACACAGCTCTAGCTTCAAGCAGATTGCAATAGAAGTAAGCTAGCTAGAAGATGTGAGCTTGCAGGAAAGAGAGCAGAAACAAGTGGTGCAGTGTGCGCTGCGAAATTTGGCAATATTGCCAGTCTCAAGACTTCGTAGAGTTTTTCGTTCCTTTATTCTCTTTCAATAGAACTTATTTTGAGAAAGTATTACTTGGAATGACAGAGTGCAGAGGGAGGGGAAGAAAAGGAACAAGTTTAATGGTAGCAGAAGGAGAGAACATGTCCCAGTAAAATCTATGAAAGGCTGTCAGACATTGACAACTTCATCACTAGAGCTGGCAGGGATTTTTCAAGCAGAAACCAATTTAATCAGGAAATGTCAATTTCTTGAAGAAGGAATTTTCTCCATGCATGTTTTTCTTTTACATGAATTCAATGGACTCTAGTTTGAACAATCTTCTAGCAGGGCTCTTGGCGACCTGAGGATTTTTGGCTCCAGAGCAAGGACTAGCAGCTGGTCCTGTCTTTGAGCAGCTTGTTTGTTGGGTCAGTCTTTCTGTTGGGACACCCAGGGTAAGAGGCAATACTTGAAATTTCTCAGTACAGCTTATTTGGTCGTTCTCAGCTTTACTGCTTCACATCACTGAAAGACAGTGGGAAGACTTGGAAGACTATTAAGCTTTGCCCAGTTCTGTACATTGGTGTGTAAAGATAAAAGTCACCAGGGCCCTCTCCTCTTAGGACAGTTTCTGGGGACTCCTCCCAAGTGTTACTACTCAAGTTTACGTGTCATGACACCACATCAGCCAAACACTTGGGCATGTTTAATTTCTCGTCCCACTTCAATGAAACAGAACAGTTGACTTGCATCATCCCATATCAGATCGAGTAAACTCTGTGGTTTCCTTTCCTTCTCTCTTCATTGTTTCACAGACAATATTTCACCTGCAAATCCACTGCATCTGATATACAATGTGCGTGTGTGTGTGCATGTATGCGTATGCTACAGCTTGATCATCATACAAATAGCTTTTCTATTTGAAGACCAGACTTAATTAAATTAATTTTCTGTGCCATTTGAATATTCTACTGAATACTGTGCCCTGCTGTTAAAAATAAATTCCCTTTCTTGGGAGAAAAGGCATACTTGAACCCTGGGAGATTTTAACACTACCCATATTTGCTGGGGAGTGTTTTGTTCTCTGGAAATCCACAGCACTGAACACTTCAATGCAGGAATCAACCTTCGCTTTGCCTGGGACAAAATATTTCTTCTACCACTAGGGGACAATGTTGCTCTTCATGTAATAGATTAATTCTGGTGGCAGCGGTGAAGCATTTTACGTTATTTTTAGCAAACTTAAGAGAAGTGTTAAAAATGGTTTCTTTCATACAAAAGAACACTTTTCCTCAGCATCTATAGTACTTTCACAATACATGCTCTCATTTGAAACAATCAAAATATTTATACCTTAAGGAAGAACCAAATCCAGGGTGTATTAGTGTGAAACTCACTTTATTAGTGCACCATTAAATGTGAAATTATATTAAGCAGCCACTCCTCCTTTGGCACAAGGAAACTAGTTTGCTTTATTTCTGGGGTTTTTTTTGGTTTTTTTTAATTATTTTTTCTTTTCCTTTGGCATAGATGTTTGGTTGAAGAGCTCATTAATAAAGGAGAATTAAGATCAATTAATAACACAGTCAGATGTGCACATACACTGCATGAACCATTCCTCTCTGTGCCCTGCTCCGAGGTACTAATTTGTTGCTGAAGCTCCAACACACACAGAGTTATAGAAAAGCATAGTATCTGTTAAGTGAGAGGCAGGAGAATTTGAAAAGAACGTGCAATGATTCTAAGAAAAAAAATCTGAGAAACACAGCAGGAATATAGAATGATTTTGCTTTTAATATTAGACATTTTCCAAATATATGTAATTATCAAGGCAAGCAGCTTTACTGCAATGGAGAAAAATATTGTGAAATCTCAACAGACTATATACATTTATGTATGAATTAAAAAGGCAAATAAAAAACACAAACAAAAATAAATCCTATGTATTAACCCTCTTTTGCCTTCCGCTATCTTCAGTTATCCTTTTACCACTATGTTTTACATAAAACACATCCACAGTTTTCAGCTAGGTCAACAGTGTTGAAAGAGAATACTTAGTGCAACTGAGTCACGTAATACCAATTTTACTCACCGAAAATGTTTTATGTGCCATAATTACTGGCTGTTTCATTATTCCTTATGTCAATAACACAAGTAGAGTATTTTTATCACCATCACCTTTAAAAATCGTAATTGTCAAATATTCACCTATTTTCCTTCATTACATTGCTGTGTGCTAACGCAATTTAGAGCTGCAGTAAGCCATTAGGGGTACAGATTAGTGTGGTTCTTATTTGAAACGTACCTCATCAGCAGAATTGCCCTGCATTTTCTCTGTATTTTCGTTCAGGATTGCTGAGCCTTTGAGCAGACAGTCTCCACTTCGCTGCAGTGGAGGGAACCTGCACGTGTCTCGGGATGCTCAGAACAGACAGTTCCTCTGGTGCAGATACCCAGTCTCCTAAGCAGCCTGGATCTAAAAGCTATCAGAAATCAGTAGAGCTGGCCAAAGCTCTTCAGGCAAAATGATACTCTTCAGAAAATATTAACTTAACCAAGTTAAAGGTAACAGAGGTTTCTGCTGGTTTCGATGGTAAGTTTTTCTTAAACCAGGGTAAGATTTGGATCAAAATCAGGCAATGAAACCCAGGATAACCAGGTTGGGACACTGGAGAAGGGAAGTGCAAGGCCCTGAAATAAAACAGACACCACAGTGATGAAAGACAGGCCGTTACATAGTGTTTATTAGTACCTCACCTCTGTGCATTTATCATTTCTTATCAAAGTCTTTGAAAGCACTTGCTTTTAGTTGTAATTAGTTATTTTAATGTGTGGAGGAAAACACATTATCCTAGTTATAAATGGGGACAATAGGGTCAACATGAAATAGTTTCTGAAACGCACTTCAAAATTGTGCAACAGGGCTTGAAAACAATGCAGAACACCAAAAAAACCCCAACCTTCTTTCACATCCACTAATCCAAAAGAAAGCAAAACTCCACCTTTTTCAAAAAGCAGACTGATGCTAATTGAGTCATTGGCAACCGACATAGAGCCCAGTTCTTGGCCTGTATGGATCTGCTTGATGCCATGACTAGTTGAATTTTGCTGCTTTTACACCATCTTCCTGCAGCACTTTCTGAATCTGACTATAAGATTATGAATAGAATAACAAAATGGTGTAGTATGCCTAGCCAGTAATTCAGAATCACTTGTAATTGATGGGACTGGTGACAGTGTGATTGAGGTGGCTCCTTCAAAAGGCTCACAGCTTCCCAGTAACTGATGCTGCTTTCTACCTGTGTGTCCTGGTTTCGCCTGGGATAGAGTTAATTGTCTTTGCAGCAGCTGGTACAGTGCTATGTTTTGGATTCAGTGGGAGAAGAATGTTGATAACACGCTGATGTTTTCAGTTGTTGCTAAGCAGTGTTTATACCAAGTCAAGGATTTTTCAGCTTCTCATGCCCAGTATATAAACTGGGGGGAGTTGGCCTGGGGGGATCTCTGCTCGGGAACTGACTGGGCATCGGTTGGTGAGTGGTGAGCACTTGCATTGTGCATCACTTGTTTTGTATATTCCAATTCTTTTTTTATTATTATTGTCATCTTATTATTGTTATTTTTATTTATTATAATTATTATTCTCTTCCTTTCTGTTCTATTAAACTGTTCTTATCTCCACCCATGAGTTTTGCTTTTTATTTTTTCCCCGATTCTGTCCCCCATCCCACTAGTGGGGGGGGTGGAATTCAGCGAGCAGCTGTGTGGTGCTTAGTTGCTGGCTGGGGTTTAAACCACGACACTATGAAATGCTGCTTCTAAGGTCACCAGCATATGGAGCTGGCCTTTACTTATATTAATAATGACTACACTCTCTAGTTATAGAAAATATTTCATTTTACTCTTGAGGTCCATCTAAACCACCAGACGCTTAACAAACAAAAAACTAGGGGAGTTCAGCTCCTATTACGCTAAGTGCCATTTGGCAATCCTAATTCTCAGAGTGAATCACAGTTTTTAATTCTCCGCTGTTCAAAATAAACTGATCCTTGATGTTAAAAAAGTTAATTTGGAAGGAGGAAAAGGTCCTCTGCTTAAACACAAATGCCAGAAGTGTGATTTTAAACATGAAGACAGGACACTGACCAAATAATTTGAGGAGGAATCATTTCAACATCTGCCCAACACAAACCAGCGTCTTTTAAAACAAGAAGCAAACAGCAGTATTGCCAGCAGTAACCTATGGGGAAGCAACTAGTGATTTAGGGCTCAGTCATGGAAGACGTTTAACACTGTGATTTCAATTATACTATCTGGAAAGCTGTTGTAGAGCATGGATATCAAATGTGAGCAGGAGTTCTGGCAGGTGGAATTCATGGTGCTACAAACTCAGTGAGAAACTAGGCAACCTTTTGTGTAGCTTTCAGAACAGAAATAAGCTAATACGTCCTTGTGGCTAGCGATAAGGAAGAATGTCAGTATGCGGGGGCACAGTTCAGTCTCATCTATTCAAGTCACACAAGATGCATTCAGATTAGTCTGAAATGCAAGACAATGAAAATTAGCAAGAAACAAGATACAAAGGCACAGTCAATTATGTACAGGATATTAGAGTATGAACGATTCTGCCTTATTTATGATATCTGCATATAAATGCAAAATTGCAATGTGCCTCTTTAGACTCTAATATCAATTGAAGTTACGTCTATTTCTGTCTTTTGACTTTTTCATATCTGTTTTGCCAGTTATGAAAATAACAGAGGGTGTGGTTGTCATTTCCAAAATGAATCATAATTTGACCTCTAGCAAGTTCTGCATATGAGCTACAGATGACAACTTTGCACCAGCTGATTCTGACTGCAGCAGAAGGGATATGGAAGAACACGCACTAGTTGACCATTGTAACTCATAAATGATCTTCTCGGTCAAGATTCTTTCTAGGTCTTTTCCTAAAAAAGGGCTACATATTGTGGCCTGCTAGTAAAAAAAGTGAATGCAGAAGCAAGTAGGCTGGTGGTTGCCAAATAAATTAACCGAATCTTGACAAATTTTGCATGAGCGAAGAGTTTAGTGCTGAAGTTTAGAAACAGTTTCTAAACAAAATAAACCCCATAATTTACATGAAAACATGAATCCCAAAGTATGTCTAACCAAGGTTTGCATTCTGAAAGCATGAAAGTTTAGTTTTGCCCGGGGGCCAAATGATGATCTGAAAACCGTACTCTGCTTTACCTCATCCTAGAAGTGCTTAAATTTACTAGCTGAGTCCTTCATCTGTTTTAAAAAGCTTTCGAATTGCTTCTGGAAGTGCCTGAAACCACTCCAATTCTGAGCAACTCAGGACTTGACTCTTATCTGAGCCTGGTCAACATAAGGACAAAAGTCATCTCTTCTAAGTTTAGATGTCTTTAATGTATAGAAATCTATGTCTGTGCAAACCAGTGGAAAGAATGCTTTATAACAGGACAGGTTTTATAATCTCTTCAGAACCAATGGAGAGAAATAGGCATTTCTGCTGCAGGTGTCAACCGATCTGTTTTCGATGTCTATATCGGAAGATGAATCACACCCTAGATGGGCCCAAGTGGCTGTCTGCACTGTAGACATATAAAACAGATTAGATTAATCTTGCCAAATTAGTTTTTGCTGAAGTCCCCTAAGGATTTTGATCTGATAAATGACCTCTCAGTGTGTCTACTACACATCTAAAGAACCAAGGACCCTAAAAACATTTTTAGGTGGCTGCTTTTTACATAATAACCTAATCATTGGATTGTTTATGCAGGGAACTGGAGACCAGCCCAAAACCCACCTCAGCTCTATGTGGTTCAGCCACCTGCGGGTTCTCACAAGAAAGTCTAAATCTTCGTGGTATAAGTAGTGCTGACTGATGGAAAGACTCTCAATTCCCATTTTAAAGGAAAGTCCCACTGCAAAAAAGAATTTGAACTTCATTTGGGCAAAATGAGCAGAAGTCTGTAACTTGTGGTTGGGGTAATTTTCATGTTGTGGTACCTTTCATGTTTTCTATAACATGTGGCTGGGCCACTTCACATTTATTCTGTTTTTTTGCTGCCAAGAATGTTTCTGTGTTTCATACTAAAAGAATCATTGCGTGAAATGTGTAAAATTGCCATGGGACTAGTTATCACAGCCCAGGCTCTGGGTATGGGCCAATTTTGGCTCTGTTTCCAGTTTCAGGAAACTTGTCTTCCTTTCCTGAGCAATGGTACCCCTTTCAATAGAAGGACTGTAAAGGTGGACCCCAGCTCTAAGTCCAGACAGTGATGATTGCACAAAGCTACCTGGAGAAAGGAATTGCATTCCCCTCAGACACGTGTATTGTGTGCCTACATCTTTTAATGCTTATGTCTTGATCCAGTCCTGATCCTAGCTGATTCCTCTTTTTTGTTTTCAAACAGATGTAACATACATGTAGCATAGGAACACTTATTAAATCCCTGCACCGCCAAGTGTAATTGTCCTTGCAGTGGCTGCAGAACTCAACAAATGTTATGATGCATGAGTCTCACTAAAGAAAAGACACTGTTATTTCTCAGCAACAACACCACAACAGATTTACCTTTCCAGCCTAACTTGTATGTTGGTAACCCATTTTCCCTGCACAATTTCAACCAGCACATCTATTTCATGTTTCAAGTGCACATTCAAACCCAAAACTGTCTTATGTCCACAAGGCTTAAGTTATCCTCGAGCCTACCAGCAGGCAAGATCCTCGTGAGGGCTGACCTGAACGTGTCCAGGCTCTGATGCAGTGGGTCAGGCAGTATGTCTGTTTGTCCTGGTTTCAGCTGGGATAGAGTTAACTGTCTTCCTAGTAGCTGGTACGGTGCTATGTTTTGAGTTCAGTA
>JANHGO010005319.1:0-23289 GCA_024606505.1 Aquila spilogaster
TTTTTTCCTTGCTTTGATCCCCACTGATGTTTATTTTACATTTATAGCAATCTCTGAGACATTTAGCAAAGGCTTTGGATATAAGGTGAATTCCAAAATCCATAGCTTCTCCTCATAACGTGTTTTTGAACTGAAATCCTCTCAAAAGGTCACTTGAAGGCTTGAAATACTTGAGCGTTTAGATTGTTGTTGATCTTTCTAATGGTGATTGACTAGCCAGAAGGCTCTTCTACCAAGAACAGAATAAGTGTATTTTGTATTTTCTTTTCTTGTAAAACCCAGTGAACTTCTATAATGTTGGTGCCGATACAGCTACAGTATGTACACATGGGTGCTCATGGAAATGACACGTGTATCAGGCTCACTAGTTTAGAAACTATTGTGCAGGGGAGAAATTACTTTGTATGTGTGCATTATAGTTAAAAGAAAACACTAATCTGTATCTAAATGTTTATGATGAGTGATTCATTTTCACAGAAGATAGACACGACAGCATTTAAGTTACAATAGCTGTATGCATCCCCAGTGTCATCCTTTGGTGACTTTATCTTTGGCAGCTTGTTTGTATGGGGCTTTCAAGTGAATAGGCTTGCTCATCATACTAATTATGTGGTTTTTAGTTGTGCAGTTGACTGTGGATGTGTTGTATGGGATAATTAATTCATAGCTTGAGTCTTGGTTTGATATCCTGTCACCAAATCTGGCTGAAGTAAGAATTGCCGAGTTCATGATTCTACAGGTAATCCCAAATAACACATAATTTTACAGGCATTTTAGATAGATTAAAACGCTAAATTGACTTAAGGGGAAAAAAAGGAGAGGAAAAGCATTA
Source organism: Aquila spilogaster (assembly GCA_024606505.1). Taxonomy (NCBI): domain Eukaryota; kingdom Metazoa; phylum Chordata; class Aves; order Accipitriformes; family Accipitridae; genus Aquila; species Aquila spilogaster. The sequence goes on from JANHGO010005319.1 coordinate 833, forward strand.
CCATGTAGCTAAAGTCTTCAGTGTTTTTCTTATTTCAGCGTTGATCTGCCTGTGTGTGTGTTTGATGCAGTTTTAATTAGTCTCCTTTAAGCAGCATGATGAAGAGTGTAAATTTTCATGTGTCATCTCGGTTGCTGTTTTCTCTTTGAAATCAGTATGTCTCTGCTGCTCCGCTTTTAGCTTGTCCTTAAAATACTTCTGCATTTAGCTTCCAGGCTTTAATGATCCAGCTTTGCACTGAAAAAATGCAGAGTATTGAGTTATGGTAGAAAAATGTTAATATCGGGCAGTGGTGGTTTTTTTTCTTGGGAGAAGATAGGTCATGTAAATAAAGCAGTCATTGCTCAGAAGTTAACCTCAGGTTTTTGGTCTCTCCAGCACAAAGTGCTATGTCTTTTCATGGAAATGGACGATCAGAAGCACTTTGGGGAACTCGGAGGCAAAAGTAAAATAGCTCTGTGTATCTCTCTTTGAAACACATAGTCTGGTTGTTGTAATGAGTGATTTTAAAGGAAAAGCAAATTGTGTGCCTTTTCTGGAAGAGAATTAGCTTTATCGAAGGCAATCAGCGTTTATTATCATTTCTGCATTTGGAGAAGCAGATTTAAAAAAACACACTATTTTGAACTTTTTGGTGTTTGCCACAATTAAATAAAGCCTTATCCTTTGAAGAACATTTAATAGTTCTCTTTATGTTCGTATTAAATGTTCTGCGGTACTGTGTAGTTTTGTACCATCTTCTACTTGGCAGCCGCACAGCAGCTGTTTACTCACTGTCTTTTGATTAATTCTCTTGCTATTCCAGCATGTAATATACCTCATTTGTTTAGAGAAAGGGAATACATTTCATATTTAAAAACCCTTTTACTGCAGTTACTGCATCTTTGCAGATTTAATTAGGTCTCAGTCCCTTCCAAATCACCCAAGTCAAAGGTCCCGTCTTACTTGTCCCTAGGGCATCGTTACGAAATGTCCCCAGATGGAGTCTAGTTTCTAACTGATGACTTTACCATATAGGGGCTAATTATTTCTAATCTTACACGTTGATGGGACTGTATTTTATGTCTCTGAGCCACTGAAACTGTTAACTGCCAAATTATCCTCCACTGTAATATGCGGGTTATGTCTCCATAAAATGGACCGACTTCACAAATGACGATCCCTTCCTACCAGGCCCTTGCATTTTGAGCCGTAATTATTTCTGGCACACAGCTCCATCCGATAAGCCCTTGTTAATCCGCATTATTATCTGGGATAAGCCATTAGTGCCTGGCTGCAGGCACGGGCCTAGGCCCTGCTCCATGGGGCAGCCGCATGGCAGTGCTCAGCCCAGCCTCCGACTGCTGCCTTTCCTTTTTATGAGCAAAAACCTCCATCGGGTCTTTAAAAGAAATGACTCAACACTTTCACCTTCTGGAAGGGAAAACCTGTATTTTGAAGTCTATAAGGCATGAAGGTGTCGGAAGCCTAATCTAGTATAAGCTGCCTTCAGTCAGCCCTCTCAAGCACCAGGGAAGAGAAATGAATATCTAAAAAGCACCAAATAGCTACAATTGCACTTGGATTTCATGGCTGTGTGTGACAGAGGTCAGTAACATAAAGCTGTTTATTTCATCACAGAAAGCAGTGCCTGTTATCGCAACTTGCTGAAGGCGAAGGTATTGGAAACTCCTCATTTAAGCGATCCACTCCATTACAGCTTCCCTTTGCGCACGTGGGCTTCCTGCCCTGCTTCTCTCTGTCCCTTCTGCCCCAGCTCATCGAGCTGCTTTTGGGGTTGACTCCACAGTGCAAGAGAGCATGAAATTATAATAATTTGGGTTTAGTGTCTTCCAACCCTTAATCCAGTAACGACAAACTAGAAGCTGTGTTAGGAAAGCAGGGGCCTCGGAGGAATGAATTTTGGTGATATTGGGCCTTTGTCTCAGTTGGTTTCAGGGAAGTCAATAACACCTTATTGATTTAGAAATCACTTTCTAAAACAACAGAGAGCTAAACAACAGCGCAGTCTGAAGGGGAGTGAGCCTTGCAAAACCCAGCGTTATCCTAGTGCCACCAACCCCAGAAGCAGTGACTAGTAACCAAGGGACGGAGGTATCGGTGCTCGGTTTGGGGGCTTATTTTAGTAATGGAAGATTGAAATGCAAAACCCCACCACACAGATAATGTGGATTGATAAACTCTCCTTAAATGTTGAACGAAGTAGATCATTCTATATTTATATACCTATCAGCATTAATATTATGGCCAACATGTTAATCCCAATATTACTGTAACTAATGCAGTAATACATCTAGAGTAATAAGGCAGTACTAAATCACTGTGACAGATACAAGACTGACCTTCCAAAAGATTCCTTTCAGTCTACAGTTTGAGCAACGTCTTTACCCTTCTATTTTAGATAATATAAATCACCTGCTGAGTTTTGTTTGTTTTCATGATAGATCACTGTCACTGCACCAGTCATCCAAACAGTGTATTTATTCATTTTTAAGTGTATCTTAATTTTTTTTCTTTAAAAGAAGGTCAATATCCTGAAAGCCTACGATTTGACTTAAGAGTGCTGAGATGTTTAACCAAATGAGCATGAACTTGAGCATGCTGTTGTCTGCTGCTCCAGGTATCTCTACAGTGCATTCATGCGTAGTGTTGGTATGAGCTATAGGATTGCAATTAACAGACTGTATCAAGCAGTGTGCAATTGCTAGATGTATGTACAATGTCCTGAATTTCCTTATTCTTCCTTGTATTTGAACCTGGTGTTTTGAGCAATTAAAGCAGAACACGAATCTTGTACTGATCTAATGTTGGACTCAATTGGTAGGATTTTAATTTACAGTAAATACTTCAGTTGTAAAAATTGGCCTTTTACTCCCCATTCTCCTGAATAATGCAGCACTCTATAGAATCGATACCTGTGTATACACATCTGTTTATCATTCTCACTAACCAAATTGCGTGAATGTATCATGGTGAACAAACCCCAGGATCTCTAAGCTCCAACAGGAGAATAGATGTCTGTAGCTTAAAACAAGTGGTGCTGGATAGCAACCCTGTTTGCATCCTCATGGCGGGGCAGCTGTCAGTGTGCTCTCGGCACAAATTTATGTGTGCCCTAGCAAAGGGTAAACTGTTCTCTGTTTTTCCTTTAGACTAAAAAGTCAAATCGAGATGACTTTTTTGAGTAGAAATGAAAAAATGTCCAATGCAAACAGATGAATAATAGCTTAAACCACTCCCTGCCCTGCAAAACAATGAGAAGCAGTAGAAGTAACATCAAGTAATCCAATAAGGACATCTGCCCGAACCTGTCAGCCCCTAAAATTAAGAAATAAAGATTATGTTGTGCTGTCAGAAAGGGAAATAGAGGGCGCATGCTACTTGGAGGAGAAGTGAAATATTTTATTTCTAGAAAGAGGGATAGTATGGTCTGGTTAAAACTGGAGTGCTTCACTCTCAGAGCTACCTGCGGTGGCTTTGTAGTGTCTGGACAAAGGGCAGAGAGCGCTGAGAGCTGTATTTTCAAAAGAATTCAGATACCAGGTAGAAGGTACACGCATTAACTGAGTCAACATGACTGGCAGTGAGTAACCCATGGGCACAGTGCATGTGCAAGTCTTTTACAAGAGCATCATGTTAATCGTTGCAACTTACTAGAGGAATATACAGACTGTTCCAAAGGATTTTTTTCTGTAGTGCTTTCACTAGGGTTAGAGAAGGCAAGGAAGGGAGAGTCATGCTGTGTGGTGTGACAGTTCCACAGGGAGCCAGCCCAAAGCAGAGCATAGAAACCATGAAATACAATTTATCTGAGGACAATGGCAATGCAGATAGAGTCGTACATGGAGTCTTATAATCCAAACTTCCGGTTTCCCCAATAGAAAATTCCACCCAAATCTCTCCTTTGCCAGGGTGTATGGGCTTGCACTGGCTCTCTGCCTGAGGCTGAATCTCCCCCACTGCACGAAGGTGCTTGCTCTTGGCCTGAGGTAGAGCAACACCCAGTACACAAGAGCCATCCAAACTGAGCATCGCACTGAGCAGAGGGTGTATCCTGCATGGGAGCTCTAAGCATCTCCTTTGCTTAGCTTGAAAATGCTCTTTAATGTCCTGTGGCTCATTCTGCAGCTTCTAGTGGGAGAGTTTAATGGTGGCTAATGTTGGAGAGAATGACAGTGATGACCAAGAGATTTTTGAAAGCACCTTCAGCACAGTCTGTCTTCTCTAACTCCTGAATGTGAAGAGACTCTTGGGATCAATTCTCATCCCAGAGCACCCAGCAGGAAGGCTGAAATTGAGAGGGGCCAGGATTTGGCTGGGGAGCTGAGATGGATGCAGAGTGCTGCTGAATGATGTAATGGCTTATGCGCTGGCTGTGGATCAGAGATTGTTGCTGAACAGAACAACTGTAGGACAAACAAAGCAGTGGTGGTAATCATTCGTAACAACTTAATTTTGCCTTTGGTAGATAGTTACTTCAACGTTTTGTTATACCAGCCTAAGCTATTCAGTTATTACTTTATACCACATTGTTCCAGGTATTCTCTGCAGTAAAATGTAGGTTTCCAATGCCACGTCTATCATAGCAGGCAAATTTGGGAAGATGACTACTCCAGACATGATTTGTTGTGTGACTTCAAACAGGGCAGATGTTGTATGTGATTCTAAGGTGCAGCAGTACTGAGGTCAAACAGTTGCAGTATCATTAGGTCAATCTTCAGCGTTTGACTTTATGCTTTTGAAAATCCTCTCAGATTCCGTAATCTTAGCATGAGCCTTCTGTATTTTTCTTTACTAAGAGAATGAAAACAAAAGGATGAAATTGAAAATACAGGCTACCAAGAAAGAAGTGGTTTTGTGGGGAGCAGAGCTGATGGAAGTCCATGAGTCAGCACCCTGAGTGTCCCCTTGGTGCTGTTCTCTCCTCCCTGCATCTCGTCGCTATCCCTTTTTATCTGTCCCAAATGCCTCCTTGCTGCTCCTGGACAGGAGCTGTGGTCCCTCTGGAGGCACTGTGGGTGACCTGAGTGGCCAGTAAGAGCGTTTGTCAATCAGCTGTGAGTCGAAGAGAGGTGAACCAGTGCTCTTCTCTCCGGGGTGGCCTCCTGTTTCTACAAAATCATTTCTTCTATTTATTTACTTATTTTTACAGTGAGATAAGCTACTGACCCTCCTGTTACATTGGTTGAAGCAGCCCATGAGATCCAAAGCCCCAGGTCAGACAGACGGAAGGACTGAACATACAGCAAGTTCGTTCTGAAAATCAAGTTAAAATTGGATCCAATTAGAAAAATGTTTTGTTTTGTTTTTATTTTGTCAGCTTTATTTTTTATTTTTTGTTATTTTTAATTGATTCACTGGTAGTAATTAGAAGACCTGTCTTTTATCCTAAAACGTAGGGACAAATTTCATACAAGCATAATTGTGCCTTGCTATCCAGATATGTATTTATGGATGTAGGTATGTGAATGACTTTATTCATAGGAGTAGCTCCTGGGAGACAACTACTGTGAATATAACTACTCACATTTTGAAATATTTCCCAGATGGGTTTTGCATCAAAAGGTGCTGGGGAGTTCATGTGCGTGTTATGAATGTAACGCCACAGAACAGGGAAATATCGCCGCAAATAAAGCAAAATGCATTTTCTTACCCATCTGTCGCAGATCTGATGTTGCTGAACAGAATAATTTGGTAGAAAAGCTTTTAGTTGTGCACAGGAAAAAAAAAATGGCATATACAAACAACCAGGAGTTTTGGGTTGTTGCTAGGCAGCAGGTTATTTCTTCTTGGGAAAGCAGCCATGGCCACTGGGTCTGGCTGAGGGGCCAGGGGTGCTGGTGGCTCCCAATCCCACGTGCTCTCGTTCAGGTGATGTCTGCCACCAAAAGAGAGCCTGAAAACTCTTAATGCCGTTCCTTGCCAACCGGTTCTTAGAAAACACTAAAAGTTAAGGTTCAAGTCTGCACCATCCATCTTTTTTTAACTGAAAGACTTTTTTTCTTTTACAAAAAGTAATTACCAATTATCAGTTCCGCTGAGCTTAGCGATGCCCTGTTTTTCTTCCAGCTACTGTGTTTCTGTTTGAATCTCTAGAATGATCTGTCTTTCTAAACCTATTGCGGGGGAACTCCAAAAGGGTGATTTTCATGGTCAAACAAAGCATGGCCGCGTGGTAAAAACGCTCTATAAACAAAGCTTTGTTTTACCGTCCCCTCAAAAGGCAAATGTAGGTATTATCTCACCAACTGGAAAGTTTTATGTGGTAGAGTAATTACCACGTTCAGTTGCGTGAAGCGTGGTTAGATTTAGAGTTAAGGCATGTCAATGGCGACTGAAAGCAGTGGGAGCTGTGTACTCTTGAATTATGTAAAATAAAACTATTTGCTTCGTCATTGAGCTAGAGCCTTGGAAGCCTAATTTCTTAGGCTTTGCACTTATTTAAATCCTAGCTATTGTGTTTTTACCCTGTGAGCGCTGAATTTTTCTTTCGGTTCTAGCCTACTGCACCCAGTATAATCAAGCAGTTTCTGATGTCTGCAATCACATCAGTTAATGTGAATGACTTTCCAGAAAGAAATAATATCTCAAGTATTATACAAAACTGAATGCTTCTATTATACAAAAGTAACATGAAAAGTCTGTATTAAATCTGGCATGACTGGCGCTGCACTGAGTTTAGTTCCATTGTACAAATCTTTTAGTGTCAAATTTGGCTCATGCGAACATCCTGTCTTTTTTTTGTTTTGGAAACAGAATTGGACTAATATAGATGTGTATTGGAATCAATTAGCTTGATATCTTGACGAAAGTATCTGTACCCATAGCATCTATCAGCGCTGTATTAAGAGTATTAACAGGAAAGAAAATCAATGAAGCAAAATCCCCGCAGCAAGGATATGTATAAAGTCACAAAATGCATGCATAGCGGACAGTGCACAGGTTTTCTCCTGTCATCTTTACAGTTTCTTATCTTAAAGATATGCTCTTACAAAAGCAGATGAAATGTAAGGAATATTGAATTACCTCTAGCTCCTATTGTGCATAAGCAGCTTTAGGCAAATGCGCACAGTTTATAATTGCTACCAGTTCTGAGTAACATGGGTGGAATTTCTATTTAGAAAACTCATTTCTACCATCAAATTTTGTGTATGTTATGACCTTTACATGAATACACATAGTAATGCTACAGTAACTCCTCATAAATCTACTTTTTGGCCACAGTACTGTTTTTTCTTTGTTTGCTTATGCATAGTATTTGTTATGTTTACAGTCACTGAAGAATTTTTTGGCTCTCTTAAACATTCTTGTGCTTTCAGAAATGGACATGGTCACTAAAATATGGATGTCTTGATGAAACACTGGGAAGGGGACTTTGAGAATGGTAGAGGGTCTCTTCTAATACCTCTTTGTGTATGAAATGTTTCTGTTACTTGCCTTTATATATTGACGTATGCCAAATAATGGTACAAGAGGTTCTGCAGGAAGACTTGTCTTGGGTGGGGGGAAGCCATCAAACCGCGTCCTTGACAACAAACCAAAGTTGTCATCACCCTTGCACTGTTGCTAATGCTTTCTCATGTCCCTTACCTCATTTTGGGGATGGAGCACCTTGTGTACTGGAATCAGACTTGGAAGGATTACTTATAGAGGTGTCCTCATCTCCTAAGAGAGTTTGTTGGTTGCTTTGCTTTGCTAAATCCTCTTAGAAAAACTTGTCCAAATCTATAAAGTATCCCCTTCCCAGAATCCCAGTGAAACATGTGGACAGCGTTACTTTTGTTTTAGCAGTGCAGAAAGAAACCAGTCCACCAGACATCAGAGTGGGGAAGCCATGGAGATTTTAGGACTCCGCTTCTTACTTAACCGCACTGGGGAGCTCAATGACTCTCTCAGTGTCCCAAGTTCTTCCATCCGCACCCAGAGGAATGAGTACCTGTGACGTCTATGACATCTCTTCCATTTCTACAATGAAAGTATTGAGGAAAAATAATGGAAGAGTATGATTTCGCTATTATACGATATTATCCTTCATCATCATCCAATTCTCTGTGCCTTAGATATCCTCCCTCTAATAACTTCTCTTTGAGCTTCCCCATTCTATTCCTACTATATTTTATAAAGATCTCTGAAGAGCTCCAGTAGGGAGCTCCAGTGTCAGACCATCTTATTTAGACTAAAGAAATGGTATCTACATCAGCTTAAATCTTCCTGTGTGCTCCCATTTGAGTCTTTGGCCTGAGTTATGCCCACACAGCTAGGCTTCAGCAGGTTTGGTGAGTTAGTCGCTGCTTCCAGGAACTGAGATTTGTTAATGTAAGCTTATGCTGCCTAGAGAAACCTAGGAATGCGTTCCTCCCCACACTACTGAAAATTAAAACTAACCCTCCCCCTGCCCCCCAAAACAAAAACAAACAAAAAAATCTTTGTGGAGCAGGACAGAGAGAAAAGAGAAAGTGAAGAATCTGCTTCGTTAGCTCTGTGTGTGTGTGTTTGTGTGATGGATGTGCTGGGCGAGATTCCTCACTTTATTAGGTGAAGATAAAGAGTAATAGCAGTGCATAATGAAAACATGATATTTTTCTCTTCTGCATAGGTGTCAAGATATAATTCCTGTGCTCTTTCTAGCCCCCTGATGAGCACCTTGCTTCTAATGGCATGGATAATGAGAGATTTACGACTTCTGGCTTTCTGATAGCAGACCAGAACTCATTTGTCCATTCCGTGGCGGATCCTGTAATCATCTCTGCAGGCAGTCAGCTACAGCTTCAAGGTGTGCAAGCAGGGAAAGATAATTCAGTTAACAAATCTCATGATGCTACTTCTAATAGAAGACAATGCATCCTGACATCTTAAAGAAATATTTCTCTATTTTGTTTACATAATGAATCCTGTTCAGACCAAAATGATTTCAGGCAGTATTGCTTAGTCTGCTTTGAAAACCTTCCCAGCACAGCTACCTTAAAACACTGTTATCTTTGTACAACCGTGTTGAAACGCTTTCTTTTGTGGTGATGTACCTGTTTGTATTGGGTTTGGCTTTTCTCACTGCAAGAAGGATTTCAAGAAAAGAGCTGGCAGCTTCTTTCTCTCCCTTTAAATCTCTATTGCATTTTGACCCCCATTGTAAGTAGGTGCCTGGTACTTGTAAGAAGAAGTGCAGCAAAAATGCTGTAACAGGGCTGATGTACTCTCCCTCTGCCATCCTCTCTTGATGGGTGAGTACAGCGTGGTTTCTAGCTTTGTTTGTGCTTTCAGGATGACAGCGTGCTCCTTAAGTACCTTAACTTAGAAAAAAATTGCGGTCTGTTCTTACGTGAAGGTAGCTGAATGTCAAATCCTGGGGAGATGAAAATCAGGTGTATTTTTATGAGAATACATGGAGAAAGTAAAATCCACGTGTGGCTATGAGGTCACCTTCCTTCCTGTTCATGCCTGTGCCCCATTTTCACTGGGATGCTGCCCTCAGACCATCATCAACACAACACTTTGCCTCTTCCTAGGACTTAACATCACTTCTGAAGTCTTAGGACGATGTCCCTAAAGGATGGCAAGACTGCGCCTGTGCCAGCACCTCCTGGAGATGCATCATGCTCTCCACTTACAAACAAGCTCAACATTCTCCAGCAGATCCCCTATAAATCAATTTAACATCAGCAGGGACATAAGTACAGTGAGAGATTTTCAACACTTATCCATCTCTACTTTTAGTACTGTGCCTGTGAGCTGTAGCTTGGTTGTTGGAGATTTATTTTAGAGTTGACATCTCTCTGCAATTTTATGATATTGTTTCTTTATGACACACGAAGAATACCAGGAGAAGTGGGTTTGGTTCTGGTGTTTATTCTGACTTGGCTTTCATCTGAGGCATTTCTATAATGTCTGGATAGTTTTTCTGGATGACTCACTTCAGATTTCAGAAAGTGAATAATGATCTCTTCCAGCCCTTATGGAGAGGGAGAGCGGTGAATCTTTAATGATGACTCTGTTTTCCTCGTGGCTTCCTCAGGTATTTGAATTAAATAAGCCATAGAAAATTCAAATAAATACAGTGTTTTAAACAGAATGAAGTATAAATGTCTCCAAGTTGGCTTTAACAATATAGTTTATCTGAAGATAACTTAATGTAGGAATAATATGTACCAGAAAGAAAAAAAAAAAGGCTTAAAGATGTTTTAAGTTATGCCAAAGACATTGTATTTACTGAGTGATTGCTCTTGTGCTTGACTCTGCAGTCAAGCCATCAATGTCCTTTAGCTCCCACATCCTGAGGGGAAAATTTGAGTCTCTTTGGGTGACTGCTGGACCTGGGAGGGAGCCCAGGACTTCGTGGAGGTCTTTTAGATGATGGGATAAAGACCTAGAAAAACAATCATTTTTTAGTTCTCCCCTTCTCATACCATTGTGTATGATCTGCAGAGTTGTTTCATGGAGGGAAGTTCACGGAGTTCATTTTGAGGTGATGCTGGTGGCACAGATGGGACCTCAGACGTGATCAGCATGAGTCTTTGAGCAGAGCAGAAGAGATCAGAAGCACTGACATGAGTTTGAAATTTGTCAGCATATGAATAGTAAATGAATAAAATATGCAACTTTCATGACAAAAACTGGAGAGGAGGCCAGGACCAGTGCTCTAAAGTGATTCCAGCCCTTCCTGGTGTCACTCTGGACGTCACCAAAGGCCACCCCGGCAGAGCAGCCTGCAGGATTTCCAGCAAAGACCTGAAACAGTGGCAAAATAGTATTATCTGTAGCTTGTTTTCACGTATGTCTCAAGGTTTGTACAAAATCTTTGTTGGCTGCAGACCAGACTATCCTGTGTGTGCTAAATAATCACAGTGCACTATTTTTCACCAGTGCCCTCACCTTTGCATTTTATCTGCAAGCTGAGTTCTGAGTACATATTTTCTGAATCATTATCTGAGCCGGCTGCCAGTTGGCCTGAGGCAGACATCCAGGCACTCGAGACTGGGAGAATTGGTTCCAGCTGCACTCTGTAATTAGGAAAACCCTGGTCTGTAGCCGGATGTCCAGATGCCTTGCCAAGGAGCATATCATTAGGTTCAACAAAGAGTACTGGGGGCAGGGGACTAAAAACAGCGAGGATGCAGTAGGACAAAGTTTATATGCCAGCGTTTGCTCCTTTGTTCCTCATCACATCTCTCATTTGTAAGCTGGAGAGGTGGGTCACAGTGGGAAGGGAAGGTCTGGGGAGGTTAAGCAAATCCTCAGGATTTCAACTCAGAAATAAGTTTCTCATGCTCCCCGCAGAGATGGAAAGTATTTGAAATGCTGTTTCTTTCATGCTATTGCATCAAGGAAAGACTGAACTTCGCATTCTTTGTGCAACAGGAGTTACAGTGCAATATGTGTTGTCAGCAAAGAGAATTTCCATGAACATTCAGCTTGGGACACATCTCAGCTAAACCCTTGTGCTCCCCAAAGAGTTGTCATTACAAACACAGATTCAAGCTCTTTTATAAGAGTTTTTTTTTTGTTTTGATGATGTTAGTTAACGACTGTAAAGCTCCCAAGATCACACTTAATATTGGGAAAGTGACTTTTGCCACCTCTATCATTTATTTAGTCTCTTTCAGTAATCAGATTGAATGACTTACCAAAAGTCTGAGAATTTTGATGGAATAGAATATCTGTAGTAATATGAGAATGTTATTGCACAGGATAGGGTACAAAAGGCAATGTGAAGTTCCCCTCTGCATGATTTAGCAAAGAAAATACATATTTCCTTCACATCTCCAGAAACAGCTACTTCTTAAATGTTAAACAAGAATTAATACATTTCAGAATGTCTGTGTGAAATTGGAAGGTCTTACCTACAGATTATCAGCCATCACTGGAGGTTACTATGTTAAGAATAATTTACAGATTATACGTAATGCACTGTGTGGACTTTGACAACTTGTTCTTGTTTGACCCTGTAGCGTTCAGTAATTTCTCCTGTGCTGAAAATATGTTTGAATGAACTTCATGAAAGACCATTTGGCAAAACATGGCTTTCTGGGTCTGATTTATCTCCAGCCAGCCTTCTGGATTTCTTTGCACACTAGCTGACATTCACAAGTTGATATTCTCCTCTTGTAGCGTTGCAGCTCTATCTGAGACAACTGTGGTTTTCTTACCATAAAGTATTTGAGGAAAACGGTTGATAGCAAAGTTTTTGCTTTAATTACATCTGTTTTGTTTGTGAAACCTCTGGATTCCTTGACATCTCACCTTAACTCAATCCAACAACCTTTTCCTTATCCTTCTTTGCAAGTTATTTCCTATCTAGTTGTTTAAAAATGTAAGTAAGACAGTGTATGTTCTCATATGCAGGTTGTCATTGTGAAAGTATCCTCATGTATTCACCAGGGTACTGATACGCTGGCAATTCTCTTTCCGTAGAGCCCACCTAGCAGTTACCATCTCTGCTGCAGCACCTCCTTTTCACTATGCATCTCAACCATGACGAGCAGGCTCAGAGGGCATCTCTCCCATGGGTTTTGCCAGCAGTTACCATGGTCTTGTTCACTGCATTTTCATCAATTAAACTGTGTATTATTTCTTTGTAAAAATAAATCTATAAAAGTGCAGTGAGCCCTCCACTCCAGCTACTTTCTGGATTCTTTTTTTTTCCCTTCAGTGACTGAGTCCAGATGTTTTCTCTGTTTCTCAGGACTTTCAGTGGCTCAAGGAGAAGGGCAAACCTCCTTTTTTCCTACCAGCTATATGCATATACAGTGGCATTGGTGTTTCAGAGCTGTAACAGCGAAATATACTTCAGTAAAGGTTCATCAATCAACCTGTTTTGTGATTGCTGTCCTGTGATGGGGCTCAAGGGCACCTGTTGTTGGAGGACAGACCTGACACCTTCCCCCTCTTTCGTTTCTAATCTTCAGCTGTACCCAGAGTTATGCATGAAGCCTGCCTTGATGGGTACATAATAATGGACACTTTTTTAAAGGGGAGATGATTTACATTTCTTTGTTAATATATTGCTACACGTAAACTGAAGTTCTGCGTACTAAAAAGCTACCAACTTCTGTAGCAGGCAGCCTAAGTTAAAGAAGCAGGAAAAAAAACATAGCAGCGGGGTGACTTGATATGAAGAAACAGCCAGTAATGCCAATAATGTCACAAGATTTCAGTCCAAATAGGGAATTTTTGCAAATTAATCTCAGATGTTTATTACCATGTAGAAAGTAATGTAATTTCTAGCTTAACAACTGACAGCCAATGTAATGCACCATTGCAGTGTCCCAGATTCTGTGTTACATGGCAATTAGTTCTTGTAAAAAGCTGTAGCAGGGCTGGCCCTCACAGGAAACAGTACTGATCACAAGCTTAGAGATTGATGTAATAGGTATCACTGAACTGGAAATGACGTAATGGTATTTGTGAGTATGATTCAAAATTACTGTAGTTCTTTAAATGTGAAGAAAACTTAGTCCAAAATAAAGGAGTCTGATAGCATCCAGTCCATTAACGTGCTCATTTGTGCTCTCAGGTTCTGCAGATCAGGCAGAAGGGAAGTTTGTTGAAGCCGTTTCCCATCTCCCCTGCTTACTCCACACACATGCCTACAGCCAGGTGAACCAATAGCCGAGAGATGCAAGCTGTGCTCAGACCTGTACAGGTTGTGCAGCTGTTCCCAAACGTGCCTCTGCAACGGGATCCTGGCGGTGCCCAAACCCCTCTCCTGAGAATGGGGGAAATGTGATCCCATTATGATCCCCATAACTAGCTCCCAAGGCAGGCAGATCACTTACCAGAGCGCTCTCCCTCCTGCTTGCACTCTGCTTACAGCCGCACTTCATCACTCATCTCCTCCAGGACGCCGGTGATAACGTTTCTTTCCTTGTGTTTGTTTCCTAGGAGCAGCACAGAAGTACTGGGGCAGTAACGGAACGTGCACAGACCAACAACAGGAGAGTGCTGCGGAGCGAAAACCAAGCTCTGCGGAGGTAGGATAAATAAATAATAGGTAGATAAGAGTCAGCAGAAGGCTGTTTAGGTTCAAAAACATTTGCTGATTGCTGAACAGTGTGTTTAGACTTGATTTTGTTTCCCTGTACTCTGCTTACGTAGCCAAGAAGCCAAATAAAATGATGGCTAAGAGGCTGTGAGTCAGTGTGCTGTTGCTGAGGAAAAAGCCCACACATTTTGTTGGGAAAAAAAGTAGTTAAAAACCTCCCAGGAGTTTAAATCAAGTGGTATCCCAATGACCAGTACGCTGTCTCAGATGTTCTCAGGATAATGCCTGAGGTTTTCTGTTCACCACAATTACTTGGTGCAAGTGCATGTTTTTTTTTTCCACAAGAGGCAGTGAGGCTTGAAAACTCCCAAAGAACATAGGATCAGTTGGTCAAACCTAAAAGATTCACTTCTCTGCCAGGAGTTGGGAGGAGGGAAGAGTGCGTTTACTCAAGCAGCAAAAGAAGAAGCAGATTACCTAAAATTTGTATTTGAAGCTAATAGAGATAAGTTTTGGCGTGCTTGCGGACTCTTGCAAGAAGTTTCCATCTGTACAGCCCTTAACAGAATAAATAAACGTCATACCAGCTCCTACAGCAAGAGATGCATCCACAGAATGAAGTGTATCAAGGAACCTTCTTCAGGGCTCGTAAAAATCTCAGGGAAGTTGAGAGTTCTGGAAGTCATGCAAAGGTCTTAAACCTATAGGTAGAAGTAAATGCAGTGTGGAAAACATGAGGAAAATGTTTTTACAAAGAAGGAAGAAAATGCTTTCCCTGGGGCTGTGAAATTATTGAATTGTCAAAACCACAGGCAGCTGCTTTAAAGAGCAGATAAAATTTACCTGACGTTTCACCTCGTTAATAAACTCTTGATCTAACTCCACTTATTTGGGTTCCCAAAACAGCCTTCCCAAGAGCTACAAAAGGAGCCATTATTCTGTTATTTCCATGCATGGGGGGACAGGAGCTCAGCAATGGTTTTTCCCTTGGGCTTCAGAGCAGGGTGAAATACTGGTTAAGCACTGGCATTGATTAGCAGATGATATAGATGCCCAGAGGTGACTGAGATGAATGCACAATAAGCAGGAGCAGTACACGCCAGCAAATGGGACCTCAACTCTAAATTAAATTGAATGAACTTTCCTTACAGAGCAAATCCTCAGATTTTGCATGACAATTCAGTGGGCTTTTTAGCCGTCAGGATCACAAAATCTAGGAACGTGGGGCAGAAGCAATCCAATCAGCCAATTTAGAGCAGCAAAGAGATGCATTATTGCATATCACCTATGTGATGAGCTTTGTGGATGATAATAGCAGGAGATTTTAAACTCAGGTTTACTCTCTGTTAAATAGCTTTAACATAAAAGCACCACTTTTGTCCCATCGGATGAGGCAATATATGGTCTATCAAGGTGTTTACTGCCACAGTCAGAAACGTGAATCTGGGTCAAACTTGGACAATGTGGTTTTGCATTTGATGAGCAAGGAGGAACTGATGAATTAAAATCGTACTTGTAGCAGTTGTAGGAAATGATATCACTTTTATCAGAGGGACCGTGAAGCCTTTCCCTGCTTATTTACCCGTGAGGCTGTAGAGCATCAATGACTCTGATGCCCACGTGCTCTCTGCAGCACATGATGGCGCATGGGAACCTTCAGGCTAATGATCTGTAACACGCTTGAATGCGTTGAAAAGCCTAACGGGCCATAATGGAAGAGCAGACTTCAACACTGTCAATGCCTTTAACGTGTCAAAATTAGAAATAGCAGCCACAAATCCCAATGGCAGCAATGGGTTAAATACTGAAATTAATAGTCTAGGATGCACGTTATTATTTCAGATATATTTTTACACTGGGTAAGGTTTTCACTGGAGCCTCCCAGACAATTCAGAGCTGATTTTAAGAATGTGCGCTTTAAAATGAAGGAAGAAAAAGCAGTATAAATAGAAATTTAACAAGAGATCTTGAACAAAACTGTCTTGTGCGATAGATGAGAAATAGTTACATGTGTTATGATAGAATATGTTGATAATTTGAATCTTTTCATTTGCAGGAATCTGTGTCATCAACAGATAGCAAACTGATTTCACCAATAGTCATTTCACAGATGATTGATGAGAATAAATCGAAAGAAAATCGGCCCGCTTTGCTGACGCAGGCTGTGACCCCTCAGCCCGGTGCTTGCCACACAAAGCAATCTTTGGCTAATCACGGTTCAGTAGACATTAACAGCACATTTACGGTACTTCCCAGCCGATTAGAAATTCAGTCATCCTTAGATGATACCGCCTCTCCACCAGACTGCCCCATCACGGATGGAAAACGGTGTCAAAAGCTGCAGAAGGGGTTTGCCTCCATAACTATTACAGCCAGGCGGGTCACTGCGGGCTCCAGTGACCCAACCTGGGGACCCAGGGCTGTGCCAGAGCCCCATGCTGTGTCCCCCACCTCGAGCGAGATCCCTGCTGCCCTCCGCCACCGACTTTCACCTGACCAAGCAAATCCCGAAGTCCCTCCATCACGGCTTTCTGATTGCTGCTCAAAATTAGGTGAGGAGCTGCCTAAGAGGTTTTTCAGCCACAGAAACGGGGAGAACGGTGTGGGTCTTCAAAGCAGCGATGGGAGAGAGAAAGTACCACCTTCGTTCATCTCGTCTGTCCGCCTTCAGGTTTCTCAGCAGTGTCCAAATGCCGTCTATTACATAGACAAGTCACTCAACGTGTGCCTTGACCGACCTCGAATTAAATGCCAAAAAACTTACAGATCAGCGCTGTCCTTCAATATAAATTGTAGTTCGTCTAGATTAACAGCAGATGGAGTAGATGGTATAGGTAATGGAGAGTCAATAGGGAAGATACTTCAGATAAAGCTCCTGAGAGAAAACAAGACTCCACGCAGAACAGACAGGAGTGCACATTTAACAGAACGTAATGTAATTAATAAACAGACAACAAATGAAGGCTATTTGGTTACTAAATGCCCTTTGACAAGAGTCTGTGCCTCTGAACTTCCAGCATCTGTGCACGTACCCAAAGGACCTAACAGCACAACAACAACAAAGCAAGATGATGATAAGCAGTCTGGCAGCTATCGCGCTACATTTTCTCTCCATCTTTCTAATTCGAGTGGGGAGGCAGGTAAGTCATTTCCATAAGCCTCAGTCTGGTGGAGCAGAGCAGAGGCTCAGCCTGGAACAGACCCACCACGATGATTTTACGTGAGCAGATAACAGTAATCTTTGCTTCTGCAAAGGCGTGCTGAGTCAGAACACAGCCCAGACATTCGCAGCTCCAGGACGACCGTGAATATGTTTGCCACGCTAGTGATGCATGCTGCTCACCAGGTGACAGAGAAAACTTTGCCTGTGTTTAGAGTAGGAAACCTCTGTTTTAACCTTTTAGAAGTGTAACTTATTTATTTATCTCTCGGCAACATGCAGGTGTTTAGCCCCCAAAATAATTCTTTCTTTGCAGAAGGGCTGAATTTCAAGATGTGACACTAAGGAAGAGATGGCTGCACTGAGCTTGGTTTTGTGCTCCTTACGACTGAAAATGATCTTGCTTTCAGATTTATTATGTAGAAAGGCCACAGTAATAAACCTTGGCCTCTATAAGCAAAGAAAATGTTTTGCAAAACTTTAGCACATTCGTTCCAAATATCTCCAAGCGTTTTGCAAACTCAGTGTTTTCTTCACTACATTGCTCTCGGGAAAGCGACCGTGGGGACTGCTCTGTGCCCAGAATGGTATAGCTTCCGCTGCACTGGACTGCAGCAGTTATGTTACGGTGCAGTTGAATAACCACAGCGGAGTTTATTGACTCACCAGGAAGGGAGCATGGACGGGAAGAATGTCAATGAGTGAGTCTGGTTATTACCAAACGCACTGAGGTTAGAACTTACCTCCCTTATATCCTGTGACCTTGGGCTACAGTTAATTGCAATTACCTTGTACTTATACATCCTTTTTGATCTAAGGGCAGGCATATGAGCGTAAGCTATTTCCTAAGTTTCATTTGTACCTTCATCTCCCCAGTTTATAAATGGAAAAAAAAAAAGAGAAAGATGAGGAACTGCATGCCCTCTGATGGGCGAAAGCAAGGTGCAAAACATGTTCAGCTCCATCCCTCTGCGCCTTGCTGTTATTTCTGCACTTGCTGCTCTTGCAGTTATCAAGACACAAATGGTGAGAAGGCACTGCTTTACTCAGAGGCCTCCTGCTTTCCCACTGAAGAAAACTATCAGCGGGGCCAGGGTCTTCCACAGAGAAACTTCATTGTATAGCAGTCTAATTTAAAATAACAGTGGCTTCCTGAGATTTTTCATAGGCAATATTCAAGGCTTTATTCAATGCCGTCCAAGGTGTCTGTGTTACATCGCAAGAAACAAGGGTTAGAATAGTACTGAGATTTCTCATGGGCTTGGCAATGCAGTGGTAGCCATGAAAGGATGACTTTTACTAGAATAAGAAAGTGAAACAGGAGATTGCTCATGGTTCCCTAGTTTTACTGGAAAAAGGAAGTAAGTGAGGTAACTGGCTGAGAAATATTGCTTTTTTAAAACAACTTCCACCATTTGTACACACAAGAATACAGGTGTTAATAAACATGGGAAGTGTTACCTTTTAACTGCTTCCACCATTTGTATAGGCGATAATGCAGAATGTAAAGATATGTATTTCTCTTGATCAGACCTCTTGCTACGTATAAGGAGCTGTTTATCCGCTTACTACAGCTTTCCTGTGTGAAATTTTATAAACAGCCAGTATAATGCTAAAAGAGGCAGCCTTTCTCACCAGGATCCCAAAAGTAATAAGCTCTTGCATAGCTGTCAGCCACTGAATGTGACATATCGTAAGAAACCCAGTTAAATTCATGAGACGTCCATGTTGCTCATTAAAATGAAAGGCAATTGGTATGACTTTAACCTGGGAGAAAATGAGAAACCGAATTCTCCACAGTTCCAGAGACAGAAGGGGTCTATTAGATCCAAAGTTCCATTCTAGTGCAAAGCTGGTATGGTCCTACAGCCTGTCATGTTTGCTTGTTTTTGTTGTTTGTTGGCTTGTTTTTTCCTATAGTTTTAAGTATCGAGAGAAACAAAAGCTATAATGGGGCACTTGCCTTCCTGCTTTGTGCTGTGGCACTTCTGCACATTCAGCTTAAAGCTGCAGGACCTGTACTGCACGATGATGCTTTATGACTGCAATGAAGTAACTACCCCATCAGCAAAGTCCTTTATACCACTACAGATTCCCAACTCTTCTTATATATTTTTTCCTCCAACATTTACTAGCTCATATCTATTTGTATGAAGGTCTATTATATGCTTATGCAATTAAATATCTGTGAAATGAAATGTTTAAGGAGAAGGAAAACTGGAAAAGAAGAGGCAACAAACAACTTTTGGCACCACGTTAATACTTTAATGTAATTATCTCGTGGCTGAAGGAACTTCAGAGAGCACTTTGTCGCATTTCTGGTGACCCAGAAAGTTTGAGTTTATATTAGTTTGCAGCTGTAGGCAACAGATTCCTGCCAGCAGAAATAAAAGTGGTAATAATATCACCATGGCCAAAAAATAGAGCAGTTACATTCAAGGGTAGACTTCTCTATATGAAATCTGCAAACGTAGTTTCCAGAATATACAGGCTGTCTTACCAGTACCTGAGCAGAGATGGAGTACCCATATACTTCTGTTTCACAGGTCCCAGCTTTGCTCTTTCCTATGGAGCCGGTTGAGTCATGGCCACTTTGGTCTGCCTTTTCCTAATATTCTATGCAACTTCACTAAAGTAATGGTGACTCTTCTTATAGTATTACTCATACTATTTCATGTTCAAATCCAAGTATTCTAGACTTGGCTTTACATGGCCCTGGGTAACCTAATCCAAGCCCATACTTTCAGTAGGAGATTGAGCCAGATAATCCCCAGAGGTATATATTTCCACAATGTGCCACATATGAAAAGGATATTTTAGGCGTATTAAGAAATGTAAATCTTGGGCTTTGCGCATGGATGGTAGTTATACTTACAAATCCAAAACTCTCGGTCTCACTTAGCATTCAAAGCCATGTCTCATGCTACGTCATCCCAAGGACCGATTATGGCCCTGTGATTTCACTACTATGGATTGTATCTTCTACTGGCTCCATTGCTTTCCATACCTTGCTTCTGGCAAGAAATTGGACTGTAAGTGCTGGAAAATCCGTATTTTGTGTGAAGTCAGTCTTCAGATGTGGAAAGACATACAGCCATAAGACGTGATTGCATTCGCTTTTAGTGAGTGGTCAGCATCTAAATCTCTTGGGCAGCTTAAGGAAGTGAAATGTCCCCACTAAGAGCCACAGGAGCCACCTCAGAGAGATACAGCCAAGCATAAGCCTTGGCCAGGCTCTGTGAGGTCCTTGTCACAGGCAATCAGTATGGATCTCCCAGCCTTCCATCATAGCTTCTAACAAGCTGTCAGAACTCGCTAATACTGCTTTTAGGTCAATGTGGCAATTTCCTTCACTGTCTGCAGCTGATGTCTCATAAATACAAGGTAAGTTAAAAATGAAAAGATTAGTCTTGTTCCTGTGAAAGACGTGAGCATTTTTAATCTTAATTTCTTACCTACCCTTCATGAAGAACGTGCTCCACGTGAATATCTAGCTTTCTATTCATCTTTTACAATATATTACCTACTTGACGCTAGGCTGAATTATTAAAAAGGGGCAAAGAGAAGGAAAAAGGACACACTTAAATTCATTTTGACCTCTTGATTAGACAAAATCATCATTTTACTATGGAAGATTATAAAATCCAACATCTAAATTTATCTGTTTAAGCTTAGATCAAACATCTTGATGCCTAAGCACCTTCACAAACCTCGGCTTTGTTATAAACTGATATGATTTCTGCTAGCACTTCAACTCTTATAATGTCGGCACCTGTGTTTCTCTTCTGTTGGCGTGCCCAAGTCAGCTGTGCAGAGTTATTGAGGAAGAATAGCTGTGGTGGAGATAAATTTAAATCCAGATGGCTCGATAGGTGCTGCACTGGCTGTCGCACCCTATGCTGTGATGTGGAAAACATGGAGGGCACAGCACTCACCACGTATGAAAGTTACACCGAAGCAGGGAAATGAGGATTATGACGTGCTCATGAGTCAGTGTTTGGAGGTGACTGTGATGCAATGGGGGTGCTATGACAGCGACGCTAAGTGCTGGGGACGGAGGGGTCTCCCAGGGGCTGCACTGCCGGCACCG
Source organism: Aquila spilogaster (assembly GCA_024606505.1). NCBI lineage: Eukaryota > Metazoa > Chordata > Aves > Accipitriformes > Accipitridae > Aquila > Aquila spilogaster. The sequence continues at coordinate 22,058 of JANHGO010005319.1, forward strand.
TTCTCCTGCAGGATTCAGAAATGGAGTAGTGGTGACAGATAGCATTCAAGATGGAGAAAATACGTTTAAATCAGTGAACAAAAGTGAGAGCTACTGTTGTATTGCAGTTGTTTATATTTTTTCCCCAAAGTGATCAAGAGGTGACTTGAAAGCATAATTCACTTAATTAAAGCAGTGCAGGACAATGGATGAGTAAAATGAGATGGGATCTGGCATTTTGCATTGTTGAAGGGCCCAGATGGTTATAAAGTTGTCTTTCCTTCTTAAGTAGGAGTTGTATTAACTCTTCCTGAAGCCAGCAGCATATATGCTAAGGAGGAAGTAACTAAATTTTAATTAGTTTCAGGAGCTACTTTAAACTTCTCATATTGTGTCTACGTCTGTCTCTGTGTGTTTATATATACTTTTATTACACTAAAATCAGAACAGTGGGTACAGTGGGATTTCAGCATGCGTCTGCCTGCAAAACAGAATGTTTTAGTTTGAAAAATGCATTGAAATCCTTTGGTATTTGAGACGTTTGTACATTGGGAAAATATTTGGAGATCACCTTTAAACTAATATCCAGTCATAGTAATCAGAATGGGCTAATGTAAGCGGTCTTAAAACTGAAAAGTATTAAAGTATTTACTTTCAATTATTAAATATTAATTGAAATGCCTTAATGAATGAATATGGCCTGCCTGGTGTTCTCACCCAACTTTCTGTTTATAGGCAAATTAACATACAATATCCTAGAATATAAGATTAGGATGTATGCATGTATCAATGTATATGTATTATATATATTTATATATAAATAAGATATAATTAGGTGAAAGCTGTTCCGTACAGTATGGAATTTATTGTGTAGAAACTTAAGGAGCTACACGGATGATGCTAGTTAATTCTTCAGCCTGAGAATATGCGCAGCAGTAGTGATCGTAAAGACAGGAGAAATGTGAAATACAGCACGGCAGATTTTACATTGGCACACACCTGCTAAATGCGAGGAGTCGGATCTTTGGCTGATGTCAACCAATAGAAAAAGCTGCCTTCATAGGAGCTACACTGATTTACATCAGCTGAGAATCTGGCCAGGGACATTACTGACTTGGCATTATGGACACAGCAGCTGGTGCTGACTTGTTAAGAACAAAGGACCACATGCCAAAAAGCCCATTAGAAGGGGCTCCTTTGATGTTTCACTTCATCTGGTATACATTTAAAACGGTGGAGGTTGTCAATTTTCT
>JANHGO010005320.1:0-23288 GCA_024606505.1 Aquila spilogaster
AATCATTCTGGGCAGATTTGTTCAAACTGCATAGCTGTCTAGAAGATTTAGAATGTGCACTTTTTGAAAAAGAACAATGTCAAATTAGGTTTTGTCTCTTTAAATTCCAACAGTTACAAAACAAGGCTCTGAGTCTTCTGAATTGTATATTCAAGAAGTACTACATTGAATTCACTAATCTCTGAACATCTGTCTGTACTTCAGTGTAGTCCCATCAGAAGACTGCATTGTGTCTACAACAAACTCCAAAATCCAATTCCCAAGTCAATCCCTAAGCTGTAATCTCCAAATTTTTAGCTCTTATTTGTAGGACTTCAGGAGACCCAAAAAATGAAGAAAAACTGAGCGCTTAGACTTTTCTTGAGGTCTTTCATTGCCCCCTCATAGTGTTACCGTAGGTTGAACCTGGAGTTTGCATGCCTTATTCCCACAGTATTCTCCTTAGCGTGATGAGTTTAATAAGGATCTGTTATGGTTTAACTTTGCAGGTGGCTAAGTATCACGTATTGTTCACTCAGCCCTTTTCCCAGTGGGATGTGGGAGAGAATTTGTTGGGGGGAGGGAGGAGAGTACAACTAGCGGGTTAAGATAACAAGTATTTACTAAGATAGCAATCAGGATAATAATTATGACTATATATATGAATATAAATAACAAGTGATGCACAAGCAATTGTTTAACACTCCCTAAGCAGTAGAAGAAAGTGAGATGAACCCCCATCCTATCAAAACTCCTTCTGCATGATGTCATGGGGTATGAAATATCGTTTTGGCCAGTGTAAGTCAGCTGTCCCGATTCTGTTCCTTCCCACCTCCTTAGGCCCTTCACCGAGGATGGCCGTGGCTCTGTAAAACACTGGTTAACAGCAACTACAAACATCGCTGTATTGTTAACATCGTTTTTTCTCCTAGAACCAAAGTGTAGCATCATATCAGATGCTCTGAAAAAAAAATCCATCCCAGCTGAAACTAACACAGGATTGAAAACAATTTAAAAGCTATCATTAGTATAAGAAAGCAATTTTAGACATGGAGTGTTTTGCATTACTTTGCAAATATCGTTTGATACATTGACCCTCCAGGAAGCACACTACTGAAATGTTTCTCAGGGTGCTTCTGGCGAGAGTAGCCTGAGGGACTTGTACTGTATAGTCATGAGGGATATTGATCATTGTTGTGAATCCCTTAGTGATGTGTTTGAATCTCCAATGCATGTTTATATTTTTTGGAAAATCTCAGCACTGCTAGTTTACTAAAAATGAAGCATTTCCAGATGAAGTAAATCCTTGATAATGAGTTTATACATACAGCACCAACCATTCACGGCTTACTGATGTAGAAGTAAGCTGACAAACTACTTTTTCCTTTTGAGTCATTCTGGGCAAATTTTGACAAAAGCAACAATGGCTTAAGAGTCATTATTAAGTTCCTGAGATACGGAGATGTCAAAGTATAAAAATCAGTGCCAGATAAGAATTAAGATTTAAAGGCAGCAACAGATGATTCAGAGGGGGAAGGCTTGTCCACTCAAAGGGAAGTTTTGTGGTAAACATATAGTAAAACTCATCATAAGGAGTTAGAACTAGAAAAACTCATTGCAACAAAGGCAGGGGAAGAGGCAACTAAGGCAAAATAAGAGTATCATTTTAAATCACAACAGCTTTATCCTTTTTAAAGAAGTATGTATATTTTGGAGAATTTTAAAGACTGGTAGCTTGATCTATATATTCAGGATTAGAGCTAAGTATAGTCCCGCTATATTACTGGAATTTTGCATTCTGAAAAAGGTGTATCAAATCCACCTGAAGTTTCCAGACTGCGAAAGTTAGAATGTGTGGAATTTTTTGTGTATAATTGTTTGTGTAATTGCATGATAAGATATCATGTATGTATGTATAATCTTTCTATTAAATATTCTAATTTAACGTGCCTGCATTTGAACAGAGTGATTCATGTTAAAGAAGGTGTACTGTTTGCATTTACAAACTTTGGGCTTCTAATCTTACTTGAATCTTCCTTATGATGAATGTCAATAAGGCACATATCAACAGACAATTCCAGTTATCAAGAACATGCACTTTCAGTGGAGAATTGAGAACAGGGAAAAGAACAAGAGAAAATACAGTCCCTCTTGTAATTATAAAGCAGAACTGAGGCATGAGAGGAATCTAATGTTACAGGAGAATTTTGTGATAGATTTGGTAACTAAGACAAACTCTCTTGAGTTTGATTCCAATGGTTAGATTGTTAGAATACTGCTTATGTTCAGCACCAGGCAGGTGTTTCATGTAACTTCCTTTCTAGGTTACCTCAGACTACTGTTGTGCAAGATGGGAATTAATGAGTATTTCAGGAAAGATAAAAAAGAAAACTATTAGACAATCCAAATATAGTTATAAGACTGATTTTCAAAAATCTGCATTAATTCAGCTGTGAAAATGACAGGAATAGAGCATAATACTACTGAAATAAACCATAATAGCAAAGGATATTCACTTTAAAAAAAAAAAAAAAAGATTATTTCTAGGTTTTTATATATGTATTTTTTTTTTTCCAGAACTGCAGTTTTGTGAGAAGAGTTACTGAATTATTTGGAAGTTTAGGTTTGAAATTACCTTTGAAATTTGGTCTGATCCTTGCATCGTAGCCCGACATCCTACCCATTAGCTTATCCAAGAAATCAGATGGCGACATTGGCATGCTACGAGATCTTGCACTGTCTGTTTCCTTTGTAGCTACCAAGCTAAGAACAGGTGGAAAAAAAAAAAAAAAACAACAACAGAAATAAAACATTTTGTTAGATATTTTGCTAGGAAAGCTAATTTTGCAGAATCAATCACTTCTATTCATTAGTGTACGAACAGGAAAACAGCAAAGTTGATATTCCATTTCATGATAGTTTATGCTTCAAAAAATAGTAATAGCAAGGAAGTCGTAGCAGGTTTTTTTAATTTCATTTTATATGTGAATGTTATTTTGTTAAGCTACGTACTCTGTTACTTCTTCCTCAAGACTTCCTGAGATTAATGACACTTCCAGTCAACATTCTTTGAAGCATTATCACAGAATTAAAAAATATTAGACAAATAGTTATGCATGTGGAATATCATGATTAGGAGTCTCCTCTAAGACTGGTCTGTCTAACTGGGTATGGTGTAGATTGGAAACAAAACCTGTGAGGATCTATCATGGAAGAATACTACCATCGCCAGTTTTTCTTCAGTGAATGTTTCATGTTGATATTCAGACATAAAACTACATATCAAACAGTCCCTTGGCAAGTGGTATTCCTTTACATTGTCTTAGAGGTTCATTTTTTACTAAAACAAAACTGACTGCTGTGGTGGAAAAAAAACTTACTGAAGGAACTATCTTAGGGCAAAATTTTCATCTCAGGGCCACATGGAAAATGTCATCTCCTGTAGCCTCCTCTCCATATGTATGCAGAACTCCCTCTGACATTCTAAAGTGTGTTCTGCACATGTCAGGAGAGAAGAATATCAGCACTGTGATCAGTCATGTGCACCTGAAGATAAGGTCTTTGTTGTAGAAATCTTACTCAACAGCTGGCAATCATATTATAAAAACAACCCAGACAATTAATATGTAAATATGAATAAAATTGTGAGTATCATTGTGTAGTGTACGTAGTGTAACTAAAGCCACTCCTGGATTTCGGATCCTGCACATTGACCACAATGACACTGGGCAATGCTACAGTGCTTGGGGCAGAGTGGCTGGAAGGCTGCGTAGAAGAAATGGAGTTGGGGGTACTGATCAATGTGTGGTTAAGCTATAAGCCAGCAGTGTGGCCAAGAAGGCCAATGGCATCCTGACTTGTATCAGAAATAGTGGTGCCAACAGGAGCAGGGAGGTGATCTTCCCCTGTACTCATCACTAGTTAAGCCGCACCTCGAGTGCTCCATCCAGTTTTGGGACCCTCACTACAAGAAAGGCATTGAGGCCCAGAGTGTGTCCAGAGAAGGACACAAGCTGTGAAGTGCTGAAGTACAGATCTTATGGGGAGTGGCTGTTGGAACTTTAGTCTGGAGGAGGCTCAGGGGAGACTTTATCATGCTCTGCAGTTGTCTGTAGAGTAAGGAAGAAGGTTGTGGCAAGGTGAGAATTGGCATCTTCTCCTGCATAACTAGTGATAGAATGAGAGGGAATGGCCTCAAGTTGTGCCAGGGAAGGTTCAGGTGGTATGTTGTGATAATTTCTTCTCTGAAAGAGTGGTCGGGTGCTGGAATGGGCTGCCCAGGGAGGTGGTGGAGTCACCATTCCCAGAGGTGTTCAAGACACATATAGATGTTGTATTAAGTGACATAGTTTATTGGGGAAATACTGGTGATAGGTGTATTGTTGGATTGAATGATTTTGGAAGTCTTTCCCAACCCTTGATGGTTCTATGATTTTGAAATACAGAAAAAAAAAAGTAACAAGAAAAAGGCTTCTGCTGTTTGTGCTAACTTCTGGTCAAAACTCCATTACAGGAAGAGGTGAATTTCTTTTATCTGCTTCTTTCATTGCCTTGTAACAGTACTCATTTGTTCTTTTAGAAGTACTTAAATAAAAAATTCTTTCATATTAAGTATTAAAAATTTGAGTGCTCACAGAACATGTACATAGAAGTCTCTATAATGCTGTCATTTACTCATATTTTAATTGAAAAATGGTTACTAAGTCTCTTAATTGTCATAGTAAATAAAAGAGTGAATTAAAAATTCCTCTTCTAGTAAACTTAATCTGGTATTTATTCTATGTGAAAGTTGATTTGCATATTTCTACTTTATTTATAAATTTCTAACTTTTTTATACTCCTAAATTTTTATGAAGAATTTGTTATCTCCTTCAGTATTATGTTTCAGTAAAAATGCTTCTAGGCTTCTTTAGTAGCTAATCTCATTCATTTCTTCCTGTAGCTGGAGAATGTGTTCTCTTCCTAATCCAGTAAATATCTAATTCTTCTCATTTTAGTGCAATTTGAAATTATTGCTTCTCATCCTGTTCTTATTGACCTCAGACATCCTTTTCACAATCAAATATTCTGAACTGATCTGCTTTATCATGGTATTACAACTTGTAACCATTTTTATTTCTGTAGGTTATTTGTGGTTAAAAAGTAAATAAAATATGGAAGCTTTATTACACCTACTCTGCTGGTTTGTATATATACACAAGGCAGCAGAGAATCAAGAAATTGTGTATGTACATACACATAGATTATAACACCTAGATTTCTTGCTTATACACTTGCATGTATATTCCTATATATTAGTATATATATTTATATAAATATAAATATATATATTAATATCATATATATATTAATATCACATATTTATATATATAAATATATATATAAATGTACATTTCTGTTTTAGTAATAAATAAATGCTCCATAACATAAATGTAGATGGGCCAATTATTAGCTTATTGATGACTTTCTCTAAATGGAGATTTGTTCATTTTCATTTCTCTAAAATTTTTTTAGATCTTTCTGTTGTTGCAGTTGTAGTTACTGCTTTTGAAGTCTGCCATGGAATAAAGTACTTTGAAGTTAAGCTAACTAAAGCTGAATAGGAAAAATATTCATTGTTGCAACTACAGATTTTGTCAAAGTGGAACATACTATTTTGTTATATGATTGCATCATCAATTTTTGTTTCAATTAGCCAGTTGAAAACCTCATAATAGCTTGAATAACTTTACTGTCTGCTTCTGAAAGCAATTTATTCAACATAATTAATACATTTTGTGTATGCAAGTTTTATTCTGGAAATCAGCTTTTGTTAGTAATTAAATACTTCTTCGAGGAGTATTTTTCTTCTCAGTTTGATGTATTACTGAGTAAAAGCTAGCTGAGTGCTGAGTTCTGCCTGTTCAAATTCCCTTTAGCAGAAAGTACTTCAAGAATTCTGTTTGGAAAATAATAATTTCATCTATTTGAGCTGCATATAAGGAAGCTTGAGTAAGGCAGTGAATTTTTAGGAAGGTCTTCTTGGCAAAATTTTGGTTTTCTGTATACGAATTATGATAAATTATTCTGCATGGTAAGAATTCTTCAGTTCTATTGTACATTATCTGGGAAATATGAGCTTCTGGCTAAGTGGGTACAGAATAAGTTACGCTCTTTTTACAAAGTATGAATTTAGTTTCCTTAGACTTCTTCAATACACTAAACTATTATATAATTCCAGGAATGGCTCTGTGCTCATCCAAAGGGAATTAACTCTGACTTGGTCCTTTTTTTTTTTTTTTTTAAAGCAGAGGCCTTATTTTTTTATTTTTATTTTTTAAAGAAGTAGAATAATGAGAATGTAATATCAGTAAAACTTTCACCCCGTGGTGCATTCAGGAGAAAGTTGCAGTAGACTTGTGGTCCGCATACATAACTATGCAACTTATGCGAAGGGAATATGTGTACTTTGTTCACAGGCAGAAATAATAAGTTCTTCCTGTTGAAAAATTATTTTATTGGAGAGAGATTAATACCTCTTAGTTTTCACTTCACTGAATATGTCTTGAAATTTTTTACTTTGTAAACTAAACCTGGTTAAACAAAGAAATTTGTTAGTTAAAATAGTGGACAAAAAATCAAGAAAAAAATGGAAAATATTATCAAAACTGTATTAAAAAACACTTTTGACTTGCTGAATTTAGAACATCAAAAGTTAGAGTGAGCATACTTGTTCCAAATAAACTGATCTACAAAAGCAGGCATTAAAAGAAAATTAGAACCACTAGGACCAAAATTACCTCTCTTTCTTCTATTTTGTCTGTTTAATCCGTGTTCATCTACAATCTGAAGAGAGATGAGCTTTAGATCATGTCTTTCAGATTATCAGGTTGGAAATTCATGGACAGAAACAAGGAAACATCCAGAGTTCACAGGTCTGTGACAAGTACATGAGTCATATTTGAGCCAGAAACTGTTAGGTCATACTAAGTGGGACGTAAATATTATTCAGAGAGTAAGCAGCATTCTGTCACAGCCAAGACACAGCTTCTCTCCATTCACACCTCCATCCTAAATACTAAACAAATGGCTACTTAATGAATTGTGACAAGAATGGTGTTCAGTACTGTCATCTATGATCTGGAGTTAAAATGGAAAAACAATAGTTTAAGAATCATGAAAAAAAATCAACAGTCATATGCTGATGAGGGCAAGGAGATAAATGGATTGAATTTAAGAAATCAGGTTAAGTAGAACAATTTAATACTGCAAAGGAAGGATATTAGCAGGTATATGAATCAGGACTGGATAGAGTTGGAGAAAGTAGCAATTCAGAAGAAGGATTCAGAATTCATGTTGAACAATTCAGCATTGTCATGACAAAGTTCTAACTGTGCTACTATGTCATTCATCAGTGTGGAAAGGTTAAAAGAGTTAAAGAGCAGGAACATGAAGGTCAATTATTATTTCATATGATATTAATGACACCAGTCCTGGGACATTGCATCAGATTCTGTGCCCAAGTTTTACAAGGACATCAAAGCATTAGGAAAGGTAGTGAACAAAGCCAGTAAATCATGATCTGAGAGGTAGGGAAATTTCCTTACAGTAAGATGTTAAAAGTTTAATCCACTTAGCTTATCAAAAAAAAAAAGAATGAAAAGTAACATGACTGAAGTGTTTGAATACCTCAAAGGGGCAGAAAGCAGTGGACGTTTATTCTAAGGAGAAAATGCAGAATAATGAATGAGAGGTAGACAAATCCAAACTGGAATTTAGATACACAGTTTGGATAGTAAAGGTAACTTAACAGTATATGAAACTGGGACATCCAAGGCTCTCTGAAATATAAAAAAAATAGCAAAATGTAAGATATTGCTTTTCACGTATGAATAGTTTGTTGAGAGGGAATGAAAAGAAATAGGTAGAAGAGAGGGCTTAATTCAGAGTATACATTCCAAGTCTCACACAGAATACTTCAGATTGCCAGAACACACACTATAGACTTGAGAAGCTTAAGGAAAGGAAGCAGTGAGAGTAGTTCAAAGTAAAAAATGATGCCTTCTCAGGGTTCTTCTATCCTGATGCTGGGTAATAGGCTTGCAGCTGTTGGTACTATAGTCTGTAATCTGGGGTGCAGGTTAAATGGGGTAATGATGGCCTATTTTACTAATTTACTTTCACAGCTGGATATTTGGCTTACCCAGCAATTGTATGACACCACCTTCCTGCTTAGTACAAAGTTAAGCTCCAGAAAGGAAAATACACTTGAGCTGCTCATAAACTACATCCAGCTTAAAAAATCAGAGATTGACCACAGCTAGAAAAAAAAGAGCTACTATTCTATCTGTGATATGCACCTGCAAAGAGGAAAGAATTTTAAGCTAGGTGATAACATTGTCATGAAAGCAAAGAGATGTGAAGTGGCCAGGGATAAATTTAGATTTTAAATTAAAAGTCTTTCAAGCACTGAAACACTTCAGGAATAGTCTAGGAGAGATACAAAAACCCTTTTCTTTTTTGAAATGGATCTTGATAAGGATATCAGGATGCTCTGACGTGTATGACATGCAGGTGATGGGACTCAGCTTTCTTCTAATCCCTCTACTGAGGATAAGTTGGTATCATTATTGATTCTTCTAATTTATTAAAATGATAACTAATACAGAAACTCAGAAGAATTTTTAGTTAACATAGTTATGCAGCAAGAGCACTGGCATCTTTAGAATTTAATAGGAGAACCCATCTAGCAGCTGACAGTTTAGCAAGCAAAAGAAATATGGGTCATGAATCTCTGCTCCTGAAACTTCTATTTAAAGTAGACGTTTTTGTTAGAGAAAACCTTGCTATCTCTTCCATCCCCCCAAAACAAAATGGTTGAGAAAAACTCTGCAAGGAGAATAGAGAATTTCACAGTCTCTGAAAACGTCTCGTCCTCTAAAGCTGCAAAAATCAGACTGCTTTTCCACTTATTTTTTGAAGAATCACTGTATTTCTACTTAAAAGTTGTCACTTTTCTATCTGCCACAAACTTGTGCATGTTTTTACCAAAGCAAAATGAAGGAAAGGAATTTTACAAATGAATTTGCTTTATAAACATGTTTTATTTTAAGAGGTACATATTGTTTTCCCTGTTGCTGCTACAGGAGGTGGATATTAGAGATTAATGAAATGTATAGTGTACTGTAATGATAACATCCATTAGAAACTTCTCAGAGAGAAGTTACTATGTCCAAGTTAGAGCAGTCCACTAATTTACCAAACTAATTCTGAGAGCTGTCTCGAGTCTTTCTATCTTCATGTTGAGTACAACCAATATAAATTACCTTTGACTTAGATGGTACATTCAATTTCTTCCATCCCTGATTAAACTACCTATGTACTTTATCTTGAAGATCCCATCTTAACGCCAAGTTACAGTCACTTTTGTATTGCTGATTTTCTAATCTGTTGATAAATCATTTCATTCATCTCAAATACAGACCATCTTAGGCATTCAGTAAAGTAGAAACTTTGCACTTCATCTTAACAACACATACTACAGAGCTATTATACAACACTGTGGTAGCATTATGGTGGTCCAATAGCAATTTTGTTTCATTATTTAGCTTATTTTCTGAGGCAGCAAGTGTGGCCAAACCCCTGAAGCAATCCAATTTGTGCCTACGGTCCATTCTCTTCAGGCATTGTTTGAACGTTTTTATTGTACTTTTCATTAAATAGTTCTGCAGAGAAGCTCAAGGAAATTAAGTACTCATAACTACAACCAGCCATTATGCTCTCAAATGGATCTCACAAACAGCAACACACAGATGTATTTCAGTAAATTAATCTGAGTCAATACTTATTCAGAGGTTTGCCAGTAATTAGTTAGGTTAGATTAATTGATCTCAAGACTATGACCTTTAATTCTGTACCTGTAAGTAATGGTGACTGAACTGATTAATTTTCAAATGAATATTCACTTTAACCATTCAATAAACAAGGTCTGCCAAAATAAAATTACCCACCAATCATCTTCATGTTGCATATTGAAAAGTGAGGTAGTAAGTTTTACTACTAAGAAAACAGTTTTTAAATCCTCTTCTGTGTAATATGGGTACTGAGTAATATTAATGAGAAAAGTGAATGTTCTTCGAAGAAATAAAAGTATAAGGTTTTTATTTCTTTTCATGGAGGGAGTTTCTCTAATTATCTGATCTATTCATGAAAGCTGATAAAGAACTAAAAAGGTCAGAGTTTATAGTATGTAGCATTTGCTCATTATTCCAACAGTGAACATGAACCACATAAAAAAGACATTTCTGAGAGAAAAATGTTGCAAAATATGACAGCTCTAAGCAAAAAAAAAACCCCAAACAACAGCAAAAAACCTCTGGAGGCCTCAAGCCCATCAAAATTGAAGTTTATTTCATTTTTTTTGAACGAAAATAAGAAATCCTACTCTTTCAGAAAGATAAAAACTGCTTTCAATTTTAGAGAAAAAATAAGTACTTAGATGTACAGAATGAAACATTTATTTGATTTCTGTGGATAAAACTGTTCCCAAAAGTTTTTCCTAATTTTTGCATAGCTTTTCATTAAGATATATTTGTTCAGTCAATTAGCATAACAGATGTGTTATGTTTGCTAAGGTGTGATGTGTTTAAATTTGCTACCTGAGGTAACTGAGTCAGAAGAGAAATTATTTTCACTGTTTTGGATTTTGATAACAAATTTAAACTTTCAAAAGCTTTGGAGATCAGGCAAATATTGTGGAATGGGAGCTCAGAAGGAGGTTAAATATGTTTAAAGCAAATACTTTTTAAAACTGCAATAACATTTTTAAGCAATCTTTCCATTCTACTGGAAATTATAATCCCTTAAAGAAAAAAGAAGACTTCTCTTACTGAAGGCCATTCATCAACAGTATTGATTCATAAAAAGCCATGGCCATTTGAAAGCTATGAGAACCATATCAAGAGAACCACCAAGGCTGGAAATGACCTTTAAGATCTAGTCCAACCATACACCTATCACCAATATTTCCCCACTAAACCATGTCCCATCTGGGGGTTGGACTAGATTATCTCTGGAGGTCCCTTCCAACCCCTACAATTCTGTGATTCCCCTGGAACAATATCTAAATGTTTCTTGAGTGCCTCCAGGGTTGGTGGCTCCATCACCTCCCTGGGCAGACCATTCCAGTACATGACCACTCTTTCAGAGAAATTTTTCCTAATATCCTGAATCTCCATTATGCAACTTGAGGCCATTCCCTCTCATTCTGTTGCTTGTTACACAGGAGAAGAGGCCAATTCTCACCTTGCTTCAGCCTCCTTTCAGGTAGTTATAGGGAGCAATAAGGTCTCCCCTGAGCCTCCTCTTCTCTAGGCATAACAATTCCAGTTCCTTCAGACACTCTCCTTAAGATCTGTGCTCTTGAGAAGTGTCAGAGGATCATAGCTGCACAGGTCTAGTTCTGAAAGAATCTGTAGTCACTGTTGTGCCTTTCCAGCCCACATAGTTTCTTCTGAGGAGAAAAGTAAGACTCAAAATTAGACTTCTGATCTAAATTGTATTTTGAAAGACTCAGTCTCTTTACATTACTTACACCGTAAGCCCAGAGTAATTCAGATACCTGAATTAGGCAACATTATGTTCCTGCTGTTTAAAGCTTGTGCGAGGGATTCTTCCTCTTCCAACTTCTTACTATTTTAGCAATAAAAAAAAATTGACTTGAGCTTTATTCATGAATGAATGAATTTGCTCCTGAGGGACAAAGAAAAAAGAAAAGCAAGTTTCCACTAGTGAAAGAGTGAAAGAGTATGTGAAGGAAAAGCATGACATATACTAAACCCAAAGATAGGAAATGAAGGAGAAAATTAAATTTGACATGATTCAAAAAGAGTGATATTCTGACTGTCTTTTTCTACTATTTCTGTTAAAACTGACAATAAAGGATCTATAATACTAGCAACAGCATGTAATACCAGCAATCGCAATGAAGAATTGTTAATTAAAAATGACAATTCTTTAATTTGTTGTAGCTCATGAAGTCATCAACTTCTGATGCCATGAAAATGCAGATTTTCATGTCCTGCAATGTTTTAGAGTATAAAGATTTTATTAGCTCAGGTTGGAACACAGAATCCTAGCTTCTGTGTGCCAGAGAAAGGACTGTCAGTTCCAATAACAGGAGTAGAAGCAGTGCCTCACCAAGATTTTAAAGAGGTGATTTCTAACAAAAATTCTCAGGAGAACTTCAAATATTTTCTGTGACAGGTTAGATTCTCCTACTGATTTTTCACTCTTGTAGATTTTTTTTCCCCTTTTATCCTCTTACTTTGAATAAGTTCAAAAGGTCAGATTAATGTTTTGATATAATACTGCAGAGATAAGTAGAGTTACATCAGAGATCACTGGACATGTTTTCAGAAAAAGTAACATTTATGTGCTTCGAAGAATGAATTTTCATTTTTTTAAGAATGCTAATGATCCATTCTTTATTATAGTAGTGGTTAGAAAAGAGAAATAAATAAACAAATATAGGACTGCATTTCAATGCTGTTATTAAAAAAATCTCTTCTTTCAAATTTGGAACATACTCATTTTTCTGGTTCAGTGACCGAAGTAATGTTGCATTTTAACACTCTTTATAGACTAGGCAACGTTTACGACCATTTTATTATGAAGTTTCTGGTATCTTTACAGTGTCATATCACTTCACATTTTGCAACTGAGCATTGCTCTGGTGCCGCAGTCTTCCTCCAGCCCTGTTTGTTGTAGAATTAAACTGACTGTATACATTACAGCTTGTTTACAATATGTTTTAAAAATATTTGGATTGCTGTAGTGTTTTTTCAGCCTAAACACTAAGGAGTTTCTAGGTTTAGGTCACTTTGACCCAGTCTTCATTCTGCAGGTCAAAGGGCTTCATAGACTAGATGAGGCTTGATTTGGATACATTCATTCTTTTTTGTAACTCTATGCATAAATTTATGTATACTACTTGCTCCTTGCTCTGTCCTTCCCCACCCCACCCCCCAGCTTTGGAAAGACGTTTGTTTCTTTGAGTGAAGGAGGAAAACTGTCCTTTTCTTTTTTCAGCATTCTTTATAATCCTATGGATATGGTTTTCCAGCTTCATTAAGAAATGGATTTGATAAACTACACCTTGTCGCTCTAATTTTGCTCTCTACTTTAAGACAAATTCATTGTTGCCAACTTCAGCCATGCAGCATGTGATTTTTCTTAAGATATTTTCTGGCTAAAATTTAAATATTTGTTCCTAACTTTCCCAGAAGCACCCTTTTCCTCAGTAATCTCATATATTTTGCACACCTTATTTTCATCAGCGATATAAATTCAGGTCCTAGTTTCTCAATTATTTTTAACCTCCTTTTTTGGATAAAAAGCTCAGTCAAGCATCTGCACAGAGAGCTGAACAATATTTCAAATTCTCAAATTCAGATATTTATGACTCTTCCAGAGACCTACTGTATGGGTCAAGTTTCTCACAGTGTTAGCTCCAAATTAAAGATAGATCCTTCCAAAATGAAATTATCTTTTGTTTTTCTTTGGTTGGTTGATTCTTGTTTGAATGGACAGAATACATCTGAATATGGGCATTGTTAATCCCCAGTCTACAGTAGTCTGAGTTTGCATTACTATCTCATTATGAAGACTAATTTGTGGGTTAACTGAATAATGGAGAAAAGTTATTGGAGTAATGGACAGCTTCCAAAAGTGTAAAGCAAAATGATTTCACAATTTCATCTTAGCACCAGATATCCTTCTATAAATGCATGTCAGAGCTGAACAATTGCATTAATTTTAGTGATTAATGAATGATTCCTCTAGCTAACTGAACATGTGCAAGAAATGACTGGTGTCTTTCACTCATACAATAGTACAGTGGTGTTGTCCTGTATCTTCAGCATATATCATTTGGCTCTTTTGAAGATGAGACTTTTTGTCCAAAATAAGTTTGATAAGACATAAGTTGTTAAAGGAACGCTGAGTATAGCCTAAAGAGTGACTCAACTTAGCACAAAGTGTTTCAACAAGTATGATAACTACAGACAAGACAAAACTTAGCAATACAACTCAGTCCTGTGTAAATTATTTCCTGAAACAGTTCTCACAAAATTATTTATTTTGCTTGGTCAGTGAATTATGGTGTAGATACTGTTATTACTATTGATTAAGGGTTTCCAAATAAGATGAAGTTCTTATAGACAGAAAAATATGGTTTTCTTGACAAAGTGTTTTACAGAAACATGTCTGTTTCAACGCTGTTTTAATGAAAAGCTGGCAGACCTGAGTGGAATCTGGTTATGTCTCTTGCCTACTTTCTCAGCAACAATCAATGTTCTAATGATGATAGGAACTGAAGATGGCGTCTCAGATTCTAATTTTCAAAAATTTCTCTAAACATGAACCCCACAGAATTTACAGAGATTTGTTTTCCTGTTTGCAGGAAACTGAAAGCAGGATTTTTTCCTGACTTCAACTTAATATTCCTTCTATGCAAAGAAAAATCAATGAAATCTTTTCAGAATCTTGGAGATTTCTGTGAGACGGGAATTATGTTGTTCAACGAGCATTGTTAACTTACATGAGATAAATGAATTAAGTATTTTTTTTTTCTTTTCATTAGTTCTATTCAGACCACCGGTATAGTAATTCAATGTAAGACTTTCTTTAACACAGCAGCAGAGCAGAGCTTCAGGGTGATGCTGAGAATGGCAGGATTCATGCTGCGTGATGACAGCACCCAGTGTTTGTAGTACATTTACTGAAGCATATTCCTTACTGAATGATTCAGAGAAAATAATGTGAAGGTTAAAAAACAGTGCTGTTAGCTTTTCATATTTTTACCAAAATTATCCTGGTCCACTACAATTACACATATTCTCTTACATACAAAATTATCTTATGTATTCAGTATTACCCTTACATAAATGGTTTGTACTTGCTACACTAGTCTTGTTTATGCCACATATCCAGCACCCACTTGATTGTCATCTCAATTGTCTTAAATTTCATGTAAACAAATGGAAAAGTACCAGATGAAAGAAAAAGAATTACCAAATGCACTCTGATCTTATAGGAATAGCCACTTTTTAAAAGAATGAAAAAGACCATTCTGTCAACAATTACTTAGAGAAGTTACATTTTAGGGAATCCAATCAAATATATACACAACGATGACAGATGAAAATTTGAGTACCCTTACATCCATCTGTGCACAGGCACAAGAACAATTTAAAACTTAAGGTATGTTCTTAGAGTTCACATGCACAGTGTTAAAATTTCATGATAAGTTTTAGAGGTAATATTTTAACACAGATATTGAGAAACTGGGTGCAAGATGTTTTAATTCTAGTTCTCTGCTGTATTGTACCTTTTGAAATCATATATTACTATCTCAGGTGGGTGTGCACCATATTCATTTTATGTAATAGAAGTCTGCAATATTGTGTTCAAAACAGTTGAGAATCCTATCTTCAATGTGCAGGAGAATGTTCTCCTACCTTCAAGGAGAACAGAAAATAGTGTTTTTCACTCCTGCTTTTTTTTTTTTTTTTCCACTATAAACTATCTGATCTGATCTGATAGCATGTGATAGCTGGGAAATCACTATTCAGAACCACATCCCTTCATGGAGGCATTTTATGGGTACTTAGACACAGAATTAATACCTACTCTGGAATACTGCATTTAGTTATGTTTCAGCTATGTGAAGCCAATGCTTTACTTAGAATGCGTGACTAGAATTGAGGTGGACCACTGTCCCATCTAGGGACTAGGGTCCATTGCCCCTAGTCACTGTCCCACCCTAAGTTAGTATTTGGAGGTTAGAAGGTTGGCGGAGAGCTTTCAGATTGACTTCCCAGCTTTAAAAGATGCATCTTTAACCCAGGTGACTCATGTAATACTGGTGGATTAGGATGGGATTTCTTTATGGCCATTCTTTCTAGGATCTGAGATTATAAAGCTGTTTTGTGTTGCATGCGTTATGTATGTTTTATATAACGTATAAGTCTATGTAGTATATACAGTGATTTTCTTTATATAAATATCTCTTCATATAGCTATGAAACAAAATCTCACAAAGCAAATGACTTCTTTCCTAAAAGGCAATTAAAATAATTTTGTTTCAACCAAGCCCGGTAAATCACTATTGAATACATAATTTTTTTAGTTTTGACCTCAAAAATGAAAAAATTTACACTACCGTTTTCAGAAAGTTACCACTTCATGACATTTATTTTATTTATCTAGTAGGGCACCCTTAGCCAGCAGATATGTTGCTAACAAAACTGGAAGTTTAGTTGGTCCCTGCAGCTGAATACATCTGCGTCTGTATAAGCCCAAAGCATGGGCCTCTTTGTGTGTTACAGAATTAAACAGATGATGGTGCATTTTTAAACTTTATGAAATTAAAAGCCTTTATGGAACTAGATATAAGGATTTTTTTAACAATCAAGGGCCACTGTATCCCATTATAAACCAACTTTTCACACACAAAAAGCCAAAATCTCTAGGCTCTGTAGACTCCCACTAAGATGTAAAGTGATAAAGATTTTTTTTAAAACAGCCTTCTAAAGAGCCATACTGACGTAACTACATTTACTCAGTGGTTTGTCACAAAAATTAAAGTTAGTTGAAGGTGATCGTATTAAAAATCTAAAGAACCAATCTCATAGAAACTCAGCTTGGAAACATTATGTTCTGATACCTCTGGAGCCTCGGATTGCTGAAGAGGCCATTTTGGCTTTCATTAGGTTCATTTTTTACCTTTCAAGATTCTGTGAGAGAGAAATACATATTCTATAGTAAACTAGAGATAAGGTCTTGGCAGGGTGGAGTTTTATGCAAGCTGTACATAGTTTGTAAAGTCTTGAACAATATTGGAGTGTGTAGCATGTTCTAATACATTTATTTTTAATCAAAGGTGGAGTGCAACAAAAGGTAAAATCCTAAAAGAGTAAGCAATATAGTTTAACTCCATCTTGAATTTTTAATCAGGCAGAGGAAAAAACCCTACCCTGCTCTTTTAAATGTCATAGCTATACTCATTTTGCTTATGATACTCTTTCTAAATCAGTTTTATCTCCAAGAATCACATAAAGATTAATAGCAACTAACGGCCCCACTGTTTAGGAAAATTTAGTACTCCTATATTTGCTTTCTACTCACTTTATTGTTTCACAAAATTAATTTTACAGTGTAATCAATTAGCTCTGGGGGGTCTTCTTCAACTTTTTCTACATTTTCTCAAAACTGTTTCCCTTGGAAACTGCATTTAGCTAATTCATTGTCACCAAATGCAATCTTCAGTAATGACAATATTGAAAAGGACTGATCTTCTTTATGGAAGTTCCTACTTGGAAATAACCCTGATTCTCTCTGTCCCTATTCATTTTGTACATCCATTGTAGAGCTAGAGGGACAACAGGATGATGTGTGGTGCAGAAAAATTATGTAGAAAGTGTTCATTATGTAAAAAATCCATTGAAGTGTAAACCAAGCATTACCCTGCTTGCTGTTGAATAATGTTGGAACAACTCATTAGACAGCTGACTGGGATAGTAACACCAAAATATATTCTTTTATTATTTCACAAGGCCATGTCATGCTGTCTGATTTTGTACATTTTCCCTCTGTCCTTTCTACTATTACTAGTTAGTATTCATATTGACACAGCACCTAAAGACATCAGTCAGGAAGGATCTTATTGCTTCAGAAGTCATAATAACTAATGGATTGTAATCCCTGCCAGAAAAAAAAAGCGCAGTCTCAAAGATTTTCCCCCTTTCTCTTTACATTATAGTGCGCTCTTCAGCTTCCTGATGCTCTTCTTATTCTCATGCTTTAGTCCTGCATTCTTGTTACATACAGTTTCTGGCTGTGCCTTTCCCTGCCCTTTGAGATATTCCCTTTCTTCTGGTAGCTAGTATTTGTCCTCAAGAGGGTGCCTTTTATTTGACCTGTTCACAATGATACATATCAGTGACAGTAAAGCTTCCTTATAGTTTCTATCTGCTTTTACTGATTCTTCCAATATACATCATAAAGATCCATAGGAAAAGCAATACAAAGAAGATGCAACGTTACACAGAAGGGCTCTTCATTGCTCACTATTTGAGAAAAGCTGATTTGCTGGAATCATTTCCTATAGGTATTATTATATAATACTCAGTAAGGTCATTGGAAGCTTGTATTATAAATCTGTTAAAATAAGAAGCTCTAATCTTATAAAAAATTTCATTTTCTGTAATTGTCACAGTAGGATAGCTGGACAAGACTAATCTAATGGAGGAGCTATTACATTTTTCATCGCACAGAAGCACAGCACAGCACTCATCTCAAAATATTACTAGCTTTCAGTTGTTGTTAGCATCATTTGGCTTGTAATGAGTTAGGAGAGACTGGAAAGTAAGAAAATGTCAGTAGCACAGTAAGAACTGAAAGACTCATGTTTGCAATTGAAATTGTTGTGTTATTCAATTATATATTCTTACAGCTAATTGTGTTATACCTCAGAACTCTGCATGGATTTCTTAATGTTATAAACATTGTAGTCATTTAGGAAAATGTTTTTTTGTAGAAATGAAGAACAGGTAGTAAAAGTGCTGATCAAATTCATACTAGTATCAAAACTCATATTCAGTTCAAAGGGACTTCAATGTTTTTACCTACATATTTGAAATATAGAGAATTTGAATTCCATATTCTTGCTCACAGATATAACCCTTCTCTTTGTCCAAGTTTTGGAAAGCACAATGCCTGCCTGTGGGTTTATCCTGCAAGGGAATACCAGAGCTCTCCTCCTGACATTTTATAAGGGCCATGAGCACATTGCTTTCATCCCAAGGGTCTGGCTACCTGGGCTCAGTGCCAGCTCTGATAATGCAGAAGCCCAGCTTTATCAGAGCTATTTGATAAGAGCTGTGAGAAACCTCAGGAGCTGTTTGTTTCTTTTTCATTCTTTCTCTCTCTTTTTTTGCTTGTTTGTTTGTTTGTTGTTGTTGTTTTTAATTTCCAACTCCTATGTTGGGGAATAGCTCTTGGTCTCTGCTCAGGCTAACTGGGTGCACCTGCACCCAGCCTTGTACCTTCCTACTTCTGGTTCTGATCTGCTGACCTGACTTTTTGGCTTGACCTTAAACCTGCCTCATCACTGTGGACATGGCTTGGCAATCCAAAGTGTTGTGTGGAGAGGATCTGCTCTGTTCTAGTGCAGGTTCTGTGGGACTGCAAACTTTGTTGACAGGAGCCTGCTCCTGCCTGTCTTGCTGTGATTCTGAACTCACAGCTCACCTTGCCTTGCCTTGCCGCTTCCTGACACATATCAGGTCTTTTTCATTAGGGTATGGAGTCTGATTTGTTCCAAAGAAACTTTTCAGATTGAGTCAGAACTGCTAAGGAAAGGTCCTGTGACTCAGTGCTCTCATTATTTTTTTCCACACGCTATTTTATTCACATCCTGATTTTATTTCTTGAATACTATGGTAGATACAACTCTTAACATCTTAATAAACTGTTGAAGACTCATCATAACATCAGAAAAACTATTTTCTAAGATGCTAACGATGATAACTCAGATTTAATAATTCTTGTGTTGTTTCTCTTTCATTATTTGTTGAAGAGAGGAATGGATGCTAGCTTAAAAGACATTGACTTCTGCTTCTTAAAGCTACTCATCTGAAATCAATTTGCAATGCAATGCAAGAATAATTTCAAAACTAGTTAACTATGAGCTCCGACATGCCCCAGAGATAGGATCCACAGAGATTTTTTTCAACAGGAGTCTGGCTTCAAAGTACAATTAGCTGTCTCTATGATACTGTTTCTTCCAATACAAGGCCAATGGGGCAGTGAGAAGAACAGGAAAAGAGACGACAACATAACCAAGCATGATTCTTAGTCTCTGCTAATATGGTTATCTAAAAAAATAAAAAGGTAATCTATTTTGCATTTTCATATCTACTTTTCAATACGGTATTCTCCATTCACAGGTCTATATACAAAATATTTATTCTGTACTCTTAAAGTAGAAAACTTAAAGAAAAAATTCCTGGCAGGTCCCTGACAGTGTAGTTCTAAGAGAGCTGTGCTGGACCATGCAAATTGGAGAACTGTCGTAAACCTCCTTGGCTCACAAATATGATCTTTGTGTGACTCTACAAAGTTGCTTTCAGTGTGACCTCTTGGAACCCAGACAAATGTAAAGGAATCTGTGTTTCCCGTATTACTTTAATGAAAACTCAGAGGAATATTCAGTCTTAGATGTAACTAAGATGTCAGACTCTGTCTCAGAAATGTTTATCTTCCTTGTGTGGTCGTGAATTACAGTTATTTCTTGTGCTCCATTATTTTTTTTCCTTAATTTCTCACCTTAATTTTTACATCTCTACCCACTTTTTAATGTAGCACTGCACTTGGCCTGGCGTTCATTAATAAATATTTTTTTTGTTTGGGGTCTGATGATAGCATTTCTCCCAGTCCTCATATGTAGCACTGAAAACACAATAAAGTGTTATCTGCTTAAATCCTTGTTTTTCTTATATATATTACTGTATTATCAATAAGTATGTTATTAATCTAAAACTATTATGAATTACAATTAATGACATTTTATCTTTCTGCAGTGTCTTGCAGAAATCAAATTAATAATTGATCCTATGAAGGCCAATATACATTTTGTTTCGATCATTCCAATTTGGAAAGCTTTTAAATACGGCATAAAAAAATGAATTATTTCAAAACAGAAAAGTATGTTGCCATTTCCTCTTGTGAAGCGGGCAAATCCAGAAACCATGCTCAATAAAGTAGAATGCCCATAACTTTATAATAATGAGAAAAGCCTTTTTGCTTTTGTCCGACCTATACTGAAAATAAAACTGAACAACTAGCTTCATAGGCATAGCATTTAAACATTTTAGTCAGCTTCATGTCTATTGGGCAAGAATTGAAAGCTTTTCCTCATAGGTTCCCATCAGATTTCTCTCATGCAGCTTTCAATGCTTATTAAGAAAAGGCATAAATGTTTCAGTGTTGCATGGTGTAAGAGAAGATATATTATTTTTTCCATAGTGTTTGAACAAATCAAAAACTTAAGACTTGGTTGTTCTAGGAATTTCTGACACATCCACCTTTTCATGTAGGCACTAAAGCTGGGAGTTCTGTGCCTTATAGTGGAATCTGTGTCCTAATGTTCCCTGTTCCCTTTGCTCTGATGTAAATCATCTCACAAGGCTTAAATTGAAAGAGAACTGGAATTAATAGCTTGGAAATGTTGTAGCTTTTAATGTTTTGATCTTTTTTTTGTGTGTACACTTTTTCTATTTTAAAGCAATCTATCTTGAGCATGGAGGAGACTCCTGTGGGTCCTAATGAGCTGACTCAGGGTTCTCAGGTCCTATCGCATGACCAACAGTCTCTATATTGAGAGACTGAGCAGTTTTCTGAAGTCTTTCTCAGACACTTTATGCAAGGATCTACATCCTTGTGCACAGGAACCATGGTCATTATGAGAAAATTTAAGAGCATGAGGTTATTTTAATACAACAGGATTTTTGGACGTTGAAGAAGATCATCTGTATTTATGCAAAATAAGATGCCTGTATGCATTTTGAAATGAGTCAATGTTAGTCCAGAATCATATGATGAAAAATAGGTGTATGCCTTCCAAAACTTACTTATTCACCTTCACAAAAAGTGTATTTATTCTTAATTAAAAAAAAATTAAGGATTGGTAGGATTAAGGATTAAGGATTAATCATTCCACAGTAGGATGGTATTTAAATAATATGATGAGAAAAGTATGTACTATGAGCATGTTGAAACAAAATTATGATAACAGAGTATTGCTTGTTTTGCCTACACAGGATTATGGTTATCTACTCCGAAATTTTCAGTGCAACTGGAAAAGTTAAACTGTCATATACACTGTTAGTTTATCCATCCTATGTGATCCAATTTCTTAAAATCTCTTTCTTTATGCAAAAATCACAAAAAAATAAAAACATATTAGAAACCGTTTATATTATGTATGTTCACACAAACAGATAATTAAGATAACTTCAAAAAGAGACAAAAGATTGGCTACAAACCTGTGAGCACCTGTGAGGTGTGCTATCATTATGAGGCACTACACACTACATTTTAATTTGTAGTTATAAACCCCTGAAATCTATAATTCACAAAGTCTCTCTGGACAACCCCTGTTCAAATTTAAGTGTCTTTATTTATTTTCATAAAATAGCAACGCAGTATTTAAAAACAATCTGTCAGTGTCATAAGATATGCCATGATCTATTTATTTTTATCCAGAGCTATAGTGTCTGTTGATAACAAGCACAGTTAACTCAGCATCAGCACTGAATATGTGGTAACACTGATGTCTGCTTCTTTATACATAGGATTTTTCTAAGATTCCCCTCACCTTTTGAGGACTCAATTTTTTTTTGTAGCCTGATATCACCACACTTCCAGAACTATGTATCAAAAGAAAATGTCCATTGATATCGTAATATTAGTTTAGCTAGTGAAAGTGTGCTGGGCAGAAAGTGGAGAAAAGCCTTCAGAACCTGAATCTTCTGCATGACTCATAATTAATGGATGGATTACTATCATTTGTAATATATATCCAAGACTGTCAGTGTGGTAGAGCAAGTGCCTTCTGTCTTGAGTGAAATCCCGTAGATCACGTCCTCTGTTCACTCAGCTCTCACTTCTGTTTCTGCATAAGACTTTTCTGACCTAAAGAAATCACTGAATTTCTTTCTACTGAAAAGAACTGGTAGCAATAGATCACATCTATATGTTTCCAACTCCAGTTATCTTCTGTAACTTTTATGCATGGACAACTTGCACCTGAAGAATTTTCAGAATCAATAGCGCTACAATTCCTGCTAAACACAGTGATAAAATTCCTGAACCAAACACGGAGACCCTACCTGTGAACTGGCAAAGGAAATACGGAGCCCTTGCTTTTCCCAGCGCTAATCAAATTCAAGGCAATGCAATAATATTCGCGAGACACAGACCCCGTGCACGTAGTTCCCATGCACAGAGTGCAGCCTCTGCCACCGGTAGTGGTGAGGAGAGACAGACCGCACGTTCCAGGCATTCCACCGCGCGAGAAAAGCGACCCAAAGAAAGACGCTCACCTGAGCAGCACCGCAGCTTCCCATAGATAGAAGCCCGAGACGGCAGCGCGGAGGTACCTCAGCCGTGCCATGCTGCTCGGAGCAGCTGAGGAGCTCTGGAGCGCCTGAGTCCGCGGCATCGGCGCGGCGAGCCCGGCCGCGGCGGGCGGCGCTACGACACCGCCT
>JANHGO010005321.1:0-23287 GCA_024606505.1 Aquila spilogaster
TTCCTCGCCGGGCTCTCGCGTGCTCTTCCTCTCTCCCAAAGCCTGCGCGCCAGTGAGCGACCGACCCCCCGAAAAAAAAGAAAAAATTGCATCCCACAGACTTTTACACTGCTGAAAGACATACATCTTCCGTCTAAATTCAGTCTTTTGATTGAGGTGGATGCTGCTTGCCTTAAAATGTAGCATTGCTTTTTGTCTCCTAGCTTAAGCCCCCTTCTTTCTTGTCAATTGTGGGATGGACAGACAGGCTCCTCTACCTCTCTCCTCCTGTCTTGTACAGGCAGCTTTGTTCTTATGCAGAAAGTTTTGTTTAGGAGATCCAGCTGCATTGGGGTTGTCCTTCCATGCTGTTCCCATTGACACGGCATGCCTTATCTAGTTTAATCTTGCCAGTAGGTTTATGGGCAGGATGGTAGTTGATACTTTCTGCACATACGTGTTGCTGTGCATTGTCATCAGACATGTCAACGTGTGTCACATTCACTCGAGAACGAGTGTCACTTAATAGTGAGGTGCTTCTATGCCCATCCAACAGAAGCAGCAGAGGACACTCAGTTCAGATGCAATTGCCTGAGCTGGAACATGGCCATGAAGCAAAGTCCAAAACTCCCACTGTGAGGTGAGCTGCAGGCCCCTGAATAACTGCTAAGAAGAGCTGGACTCTGCTTGTATTATCCAAAAGACTGCACTCTGATGCTCAGTGGTTCAGTGCTGACTTACCAGGAGCATTACCACCTGCTGCAGCTGTTAGCAGTGCTGTACTTCCCACAGCACTTGAAACATTAAGACCTTCTCAGAATATCATTCTTTTCATCTATCAGATTCATACCATTCATATCATCTATTAGATTCATTTTGAGATGCCAAAAATAAAGCTTACAAATAATGTACATAGATGCCCTCAAATGCAATTAGTGTGTACTGAAGTTAACCCTTCATCACATTGGATTGTTGTACAGAATTTTATCTGGTAATGAAATCGGCAAGTGGAAAGTTTTGTTGTTGGACTGCAGGACTGCTGCACTTGGGCTGAGTATCTAGTAGTCTTTATAGGATGCGAGGGAGACTTAGCTCAGTGCACGTAAGATGGATCAGCATTGGCCCAATCGCTTACATCTAGGTGCAACTCTTTTGTGCCAGTTCTGCATCTCTGGATAATTATCTTTTCAATTTTAGAGCAGTCTGAAAATACAGGATAGTTACAAAACAGACTTGAATATAATTTATAAAAGCATATGGCATCTAATAATTGCATAGCACGTGCTAGAAGTGTCTGCTACAAAAGCAGAGACATTTTTCATAATCTGGCCTCTGTGCTGAAGAGCACAGCCACTAAAGGCAGCAAGCAGCCTGGTCTGCTCCCTTAGCTGAACCTGGAACATGAAAGGAGATGGGGAGAAACAACACATTTGAATTCAGAGGGCTAAAAACAAGGTGAGGAGGAGCTGGGAGAAAATATAAGGCAAGAGCTCAGGAGAAGCTCTGAGTAGGGGAAATAAGAAGGTGAAGCAGGACTTGGAGTGGAGGCAGCTGGGATAGCTGTAGGAAGAGCAGGTGGTGGAGAAAGTGGGATACAAGCATGAGGAGCAGGGGCATTTGGAGAGGAGAGAAGGCCTGGGATGGATTACAGGTGCACACACTGTACCCACTGGCTGCTTTTCTCTCAAATCTGGAACTGAGCCTCAGAGACCCAAATCTCTGTGTTACTATACTGCAGAGAAAATGTGTCAAACCCATTGGGTGAGTGTAAGTTGCATGCATCGCAACAGCCTGCTATTGCTATCAATTATTTTTGGTAGCAAGCTGGACTGCAGATGTAAGGGGTTTAAATGCAGCTGCTGGGGCCTGTTTTAGCATTGATACAAGTCCAGATGTTAGAAGACCTTTTTTAAAAATTATCTTTAAATTAGGAGGTACATTATAAATCCAGACAGTAGGTATAAAACCAAACCCTCAAAAGCCTAAGCTCCACTGCTGTGATTTGGAACTGCAGCTTCAGTCCTGTTGTGCGTCTGCAATGTGACAGTCGTTACTTACGTATCATCCTGTCTTCACTCGATCCTTGCCTCATGCCCTGTGCAGATTTATTCTCTGAATCAGCGTAGTGCTGAGAGTGAAACTCTTCTCTGCAAGGCCCCTGCTTCATATAGCTGAAGAGAATGGATGGCCTTATGTGGAAGCTACGCAGAAGGCACAGTGGAGTACGATGCTCTCCTGGCTTGAAGCAGCTGGCTGTGCCGCCTTTTTTGCAGGAGGTCACTTGTGCATTTCTGTCATTTGGTGCCCAGCATGAGTTGCGTGATTGGGATGTGCAGAAATGCTAATTTCTCCAGGATGTAGCTTAAGCAGTTAGGAGCTTTGCCTGTTTGACATACCATCAGGGCTCAGTGACACCAGGGGTCAGGTGCATGTGCAAAGCATCTGAAACTGCTGGAGCTCTTGTTTTCATCTTGTCACCCTGTTCTTAAACCTGTAATATACGTTGTTATCCCTGTGTTACAGCAGAGTTGCAAAGACCAACTCTGAAATGCCATGCTCCTCACGCTCCTCTTTGTAGTTTATGTCAGTGATATTCGAGAAGGACTCGGCTGATACAGGTATCACACACATCTCAAAGGCATGGGGGAATGCTCACTGTCTTAGGTCTGGATTCACTGTATGGTCACCAAAGAAAAGTATGTTCCTACTTTAGGGGCTCTGAATCTTCCTCTGCAGATTCACTGATTTTGTCAGGGCCGTACTCACCTAACATGAGGGCATATATCTGCAGAGGTTCCTAATACTGTACTCCATAGAGGAATTGGACTGTGTGCCTTAAATAAGGCTTGGGATTACTTGTAGAACGTGAAGAGGCAAAAAACCACTTCTCATTGAACTAAAAGACACTGTGGTCCTGTGGAAAACAAAATAATGAGACTGTAGCTAGAGACTAATTCAAAGGAGAATCAAATTAAGGTATGCTAGATATTTTTGAATGTTTGCCTAAGCAGACTTACTGATCCTTCTGGCATAGTTTTCCACATGCTTAGTGATCTTTTTTGGCATAGTTTTGTATGTTTAGAATATGTACCCACGTATGCATGTGTACAATAAACTGAACCGAGGCACCAAAATGAAGCTGACCCTCTCAGGCTATATGCCCTGCGGTGCACTGCTGGCCTTCTACCTGTGTCCTCACTGTTTGTGTGAGCAAGGTGGCATTTGCTGCTGACCTGCTACACCTGTACTAATGCTGGCGGTTGAGCTGTTGTGACTGATACTTACTCATTAGGGCTGGATCATTGGGGGTTTATTAGTACATATGCACACGCAGTCCCATGCTGCAAGTGTTTGCATGGTTGACACCAGGTCTAGCAAGCAAATCCCCTCAGAACATAAGTAGGTTTCCTGCTGGGATTGTTGTCATTGTGTGAGCCTCACCTCCCATATTTAAAGCAATAAAGTTATTAAATGGGGAGGGAGGGTGAGCAGAGGGGCAGTTTCAGCTCAGGTCAGCAGCCTCGTCTGTGCCTTTGTCTCAGCTTTTCCAATGAAATGTGTCTCAATTGTTTTTAAATCTTTAAGCGATAAAACACTTGGTGTTTGTTTCCCCCAGACAGCAAAGAACTGCAGTGAGGGCAGCTTACTGAAGCCAGGTGTGGTTTTCAAGATGGCCTTAATCTTATAAATGGCAGGAAGTGTTGTCTTGCCTGAGCTGGTCTTCAGAAGGCATTACACAAGGGGAGAAAAGCAAGTCCTTTGGATCAGACCTTAATCTGTTGACTGGCCTCCAGCTGCTCAGGAGGATGGCTCATAGGAAAAGGAGTTGTCCAGCATACCTTGGGTAGTTGTGGCCTTGTGCCATAATACAGAGAGCACCGCAAACCTTGCTGCGGTACGAACCCTGAAGACCACTGTGGTGTTCGGCTCCATCCTAATGAGCTGCACTGTGTCAGACCTGGCCTGGCTCTGCAGAGGGATAAGCCTTTTGGACTCATATGTTGTATCGTGGGAAGAACAAGCCCTCCCATTCCACCCCAACCACTTTTGGTGGCATTGTTACAGCACCTTGTGCCTCTTTGGGGAATTTATCTGTAACAGAGTCCAGCTCTAGTAGGAAAAGAAACGGACAAATTGGCTTCTCTAGTGTGAGTCCCAGTGATATTTCTAATTGTTAACTGCAACATGCTTGTATAAATATCCAAAAGAACATGCTAGTCGGGATCTGCCTTATTGCTTGGAATAGCAACAAGTCTTGGCCACAGTGACACAGGGAGAGGGAAGGCAGTTCTGCTGCTCCTGCCACACAACTTCATCTCAGCATGCTTTTCCAAAGTCAGTGGACAGCTATATGGTCAGAGGAGCAGGTTGATGTACGGAGGGATGTGCAGAAGACGTGTGTGGTCGTGGCAGAACTGGCACTGTCTAGTGTCTATTCTAGTGTCCCCTCGGGCTGTCACTCAGGTCTGCAGAGCTGTGATATTGACTGAATTGTAATTTTTGCTGTGGTTGGAGCTAGTTTTTCAGGTCTTTCTCAGCTGGGGAAAAGGGTGTGAGGAGACTGCCTGGAAAGAGCAAGTGAATGCTGGCAGCTGTGTGCAGACACTCCATGAGTAGTTGGACTGCTAATTTTCTTACTCCTTTATGCTCACCAGTCCAAGGAGTTTACAGAAGATGAGGTAACGAGTTTTGCTGGATCTCTTCCTAAGGCCCTTCAGCTCCTCACAGCAGCCGTGGAGAAGAGTCTGGGAGCAGCTTCCACAGGAGTTCAGAGCAGAATAGAAAGTATCTGACAGGCTCTTTAAAAAATGCAAAGGCTGGCTCAGGGTCCATAAGGCCTTTTCTGATCACATTTTGGCTTTTAAACTACAGGGAGCCTTAGCACAAATACAAAAGCGTGGCTGTTTTGGAAACAAGTCAAAAGCAGACATGAAGTGTCGTGTCGTGTCCCCCCCCTCCCCTTCAAATCCTCCCTTTCCTCTCCCTCCCCAGCCCTAAATATCATCAAACATTTTGTCCTAATCTCAACAGCTTGGACCTGAAACCTGTTTGCACACAAATTCTACCAAAAAAGCTTCTGCGGTTTTTGGGGGTTTTGGTTGGGTTTTTTGGTTTTTTTGGTTTTTTTCTTCATGGCTGTGTTATTTTACTGAGTGCAGGGACTGTGTTTTCATTAGGACCACTAAAGCCTTTTGTCACTTACTTAATGCTGAAGCAAGTTAAGAATCAACATGCAGCTGGCAACGGGTGTTTTGCAGCTGTTAGGACTATTGCAGGTTACTCCACTTTCTCTTGGACTGAGCTGCTTCCCTCTGACAATGGCAAAACGAGCAGTTGTATGGCTGCTTTGTGCTCTTAAGGGTACAATTTTCCCCTCCTTTTTCATTTTGAAGGGGTGTCCTCTCCCTCTCTCTCCATCCTTGTCCACCTAGATGAAGTCTGTTCTGGCAACTTTCCTCCTCCTTTGGCCAGGGAGGAGGAAGCAGGGTGGAAAGGGAGGAACAAACAGCTGTCCTTTAGGTTTCAAATCAATGCAGCTCCTTAGCAGGCTGGCAGTGTGAGCTCAGTCATTAGGAAAGCTGCTCTTTCATTCAGGAGGTGGCCTGAGCCAATTCTCCCCCAGTCCAGCACCAAAGAGGTAGGGAGTTTGGTCCTCTCCAGCTTGTAGGACCATTGCAGCTGGCACAGGCTCTTATTCCCAGTGTTTCATTCACGCAGTGCACTGGAGGACCATTTTGGCACTTTTTGGAGGTTAGCCTGTCTCAGAAAACTCAGAAAACAGCGTGTGCTGTGCATGCCTGAATTTCCTCCTCTTTGTGAAAGCCACCTTCCCCTGAGATTAGGAGTGGATGTAGCAAGGAGATGTGGATTTTCCAGTTAAACCCTGCTCGGGTCTGAGTTGAGCAGGTTTTAAGAAACTGAGATGGATGGGGTCAGCCCCTCAGGTGCTATTAGTACCATAGTTCCCCTTGACCTGCATGGGCAGTGCAGCATAGCAGCCGGGGGTCCTGCATGTAGGGACAGGGAAGGTGAATATTTTTGTGATCTCTGCAGGACTTGCAGACCTCACCTCAGTCCTGGTGAGAAAGATGGCATTTGCCTTTGCCTTCTAAAATGTGTGCCGATCCCCTTGCAGTTTTTCTGTAAACTGCATGTGGATCGTGGCTCTGCTACGCTGGTGTGTTGCATGTTGGGTTGTATTGTGTCATTTATATGTGCTGGAAAATATACTGAACCCCCCGGAAAAAATAGTCAGACCAGAGTTGGACTGACGCACACTTAGACTAGACCCTGACTAGCACCGGTAAGGTGTAGTGCTGCCCAGGCCAGCCTTAATGGTACCGCAGCATTACGGGAGATAGTTCAGGACTTGCTGTCAACCTGTTTCTGAGCGTTCTGATCTCTGAAGTGTGTTTTGATCTCAGGGATGTGAGTGGGGAGGATCGCAGCTGGAAATCTCATTAGCAAATAATATGCCTTATGTGCAGAAATCTGCCTCGCTGACATCTTGATCTTATTCTGCCACTTCTGATCAGTAGAGTTGAAAATTCATTCTTGTTTTGCAAGTGTGAACACAATGCCAGTGCCCTGGTTTACAAGTGATGGTGGAAAGAGCCATGGTATGCAGTGGCAAGGGGGATTTTAGCACGTTTACAGGAGGAATTTTACAAATTTCCTAGTGTTGCTGCTAGAGAAGTTCATTTTTTGAGGGATACAGAAAGTGCTGTCTACGGCTATGGGATTTGAAAGATAAATATGCCTGTAATAAGGCAGCAGATCTCATTTAGCTGCAGAAAGGTTGGTTAGTGGAAGAAGTACTTCTTTCTCAGGTGCTCTGTTTTCTCCATGATTTTGGGTGTCTAATAACCTTCTGCCACCTGGCACACTGCTAAGTGATCCCTAAATCAGTAATGATCCTCAAATCTGAGAGCTTGCAGGGTGATGACCTCACTACTGGCAACAGATGAAAAATGAAGTAATGCAATGGTATACTATGCTGCCCCAAATTAAATATTTCCACCTTCAAAAGAATAGCCCTACTCTCCAAATTTTAAAGAAACCTTTCAAGATGCTGTTGTGCTGCAGGCAGGGACATATTTGCGGTGTGTTGGAACAGCATGAGGCATGCGAGGAACTCCAGACTGTACCTTAGCACATGCGTTCCCAATGTAAAGTGGGAGGGGAGGCTGCACAGCCATGGGATTGCATCACATTATATACAGGCATGTGATTTTCTGGCCTTGCAAGGCTCCTGGTCCTCTACGCTTGGGAAAGTTACACTGCTGGAAGACAGGTATCAATAGTGCCATTAGCTCCAGGTGGGCTTTCCTTGAATTTGCAGGGTTGTAAGTGAAGGTGGACTCTGCAGACCCTGAGATTAGCAGGGTAGTTCTGATTGCAAGGAACTCCTGTCAGCAGCTCTCCAGCAGTTTTTAAAAAAGAAAGAAAAAAGGACAGAAAAAAAAAAAGGGGGGGGGGAGTGGAAGAAGCCTGTTTTTTCCTCTGTAAGGGCTGAGGTGGTTCTGCAGTGGCAATGGTGTGACAGGCAGAATACAGCAAAGATGCACTAAGGGTTTATTTCAGCCTGCTTCCCTGCAGTGAGCCTAGCGCTGACTTCCTTGGAGCAGAAGCATTAGGGTAAAGCTGAAGTGTTGGGAGGCGGGGGAAGGCTTTGATTTATGTACTAGTAGGGTCTGTTCAATCTTTGGTCTGTCTTGTTCTCTTATTTTCTGTGTTGCTTATTTTTGTCTCCCTGGGTACTTCTCCCAAGACTTCTTAGCTCATTTGTGTTTAATCTTCCCGATTTGTCTACAGCCTTGGTTGCTCTAATCTCTGCAGGTCACGGTGCAGTTTGCATGTTTGTTACTCTTTGGCTGTTTGCTGCGATCAGCACATTTGATCATGGTTGAATTTACATCAAAGAAACACCTGACAAAGAAGCAGGCCTGATAATAGGCTCTAGTTTCTTCTCGGCAACCCAAATGGGTAGAGGCAGACAAGGGAACGCTGGCAGGATCACAAGGGAGTTCATGCTCTACTTTCAATGTGGCGTGCTTTTTTCTCCCGCCTGATGGAGCACTGCAGACCCTGCTCCTGCTGTAGGTTCCCCAAAAATAGAGCTGCCACTGGAAAAGAGGAGAACAAGACGGAGGTGAGCCTTGCCCTTCTGCAAAACAAACCCACACGTGGGAAACTCTTAATTAACTAGAGAGGAGGAGGAAAAGACTCTCCTGTGGTTGCTGTTGTAACTGCAGAAGTGCAGCTCACAAATTACAGGTGCTCTTTCCCTGCAAGGACAGTTGGCTCAAATGCCAGGGTCAAGAGAGATGCTACAGTCACAGTGTGATTGTTTCCTGCTTCTTCGGAGTTGGTCAAAGAGGCTAATAAATTCAAGACTGGCTTCTCTAGCAAAACTCTTCAACTTAAGTGTCTAAATAGGGATTTTGCATTTGCTTTTGTTTGTAGAATTTATGCTGCCCAGACCATTTTCCCTGTCTAGAGTTTGCTGTTAGGAGCTTATTTTATATACTGGTCATATATAGTTATATATGGTTATTCACACACACAATGATAGATACGTAGAGATAGATATATGTGACATTTGATGCAGTCGGGATTATTCTGTGAGGTACTGGATGCTGTTTAGGTTGGTGCCAGGGTCCAGTACAGAGGTGTCTCACGAGTGCACCGCTCAGGGTTTTGCAGCACATGGGAGATGCTCATCTTCTGTGTTGCAGTGGTGTATAGGATGCTGAGAGGAAAACCAGTGGCACCACATCATGTCTCCTGTAGGTTTCACCTGCTGGTGTTCAGCAGCTGGTACTCTCAAGGCCTGCTGTTCTCCAAGAAATAAGTGAGTCTCTGGGCTCTGATTGATCCTGGGAGGCTGTGTGTGCTCGCCCTGCGCTGGAGACCTCTGACAAGGGGAAAGCTTAGCTTCCAAAAGGCTGTGAGGGGAGATTTGGAGCAAGGGGATGTCTTTGTTACTCTGGCGCAGCGTGCAGCAGCAGCTTTAGGATAGGAGGTGTGAAACCAGGAGTAAGTGCAAGCCTGTCTGTCTGAAGGGGAAGGAGTGTGTGTGCTGGGAGCTCCCCGCAGCTCGTCTCTCCTCCTGGAACACAGCCAAGGACTGCAGAGGTGCTGGCGTGCAGGAACCCCAGCTCTCCGTACTCTTCTGCACAGAACCAAGCCTTCTTATTCTTAATCATTTAACTCAGGTTAGCAATCCACTGTGTAAAACCTGGGTGTTTTGTGGGGCGCTGTAAGCTGGAGGGGGGAAGGGATGAGATCCTGTGTTCTTTGGCTGAAGGACAGAAATGGTAGCTGGAGCTATCTGGTGCTAGAGCTCCCTGGGCTTCCGCTCTGAGTGCGCAGGGTTAAAAGCAACAACCCCCTTGGAGGGATTTCCAGCTCCTTTTATTCGAAGCAGGGTTGGAGATGGCTGGTTTCTCCCAGGTGTGAGTGCTGTTTCCCGGGAGAGCTGAGGATGGACAACCAGGACAACCCTTCGCACCTGACCCGCTGGAAACACCATTGCCTAAGGGACCAGAGGTGCCTTGCTGCCCAACTGCTCGCCTCTAGCCCCGCTGTGCCCCTGTAGTTCTGATCGCCAGCTGTTCAGGGATTAAGGGTAGTCTTTTAAAAAAAAAAAAAAAAAAAAAAAAAAATCACACCTGCCTGCAGTGTTATGTAGGGACTCCAGTAGTCAAATGAACTCATGATAAATGGAAGTATTGGCTCATTAAATATTGCTTTGGATTTTGCCCTTGGGAAGGCTACAGTTTCATAGTGTAGTTGTGATTTGAGATGGTCCAAGTTCTGCTGTGGTTTTCTTTTTTTTTTTTCTTTCACAGATTTCTCTGGGTTCAAAGCCGCTTTCAGTTGCGAGCTGTTAAAACAATTTCCAGCAAACTGTCGCAGCCCATCCTTGTGTGTTTATGAAATAGAAAAAGCACCTTTATTTTGTTTTCTGCTGTTTCAAAACCAGGCTTGGGTGTGACATTTGTAGTATCTGCTCTTTGCTTTCTGCTGTTTCTGCTGAGGAGTGTGGTGGGACGTCTGGAAGCTGTGAATTATGAAGGCAAGCTGCGCTAAAGCCTGGCTTAATTTAAAAATACAGCAGTTAGAAAAACACATCACCTCGCTCCCACTTCTCCCCTAGCTCATGAAGTAATCATATTCTGAATGAATTTGAATGGATAAATCCCATCTATTTCTCTGGGCCCATGGATAGGGCACTCTGCCTGTCCCAGCCGGCCAGGCTGTGTCCCCCAAGGCATCAAAACCATGGAGCAGCCAGTGAACTCAAGTATTAAACTCCCAGCAAAAGGCAAAACAGGAGGGGGGTAAGGCCATTCCGCTTTTGCTTTCTGGAAGTGCATATGGATGGCTGCCTTTTCTTCCTCTGTATCCCAAGGGTTTAACTCCTGGCTGCCCTGGGTCTTAGGTTTGCCTGCTGCCTGGGTAGGTGCAGCTACAGAGCACAAATAAGCAGAGGCTTCAAATGAAACAAATCAGGAACTGAAATGAGAATCTCACTGTGGCGTGGCATTAAATCCTTCAATTGCATTAGTCTGAGTGGAAAGTCAGAAACCTGCATCCCGAGATTAAAAATAACTGCCTTCATGAGAGCAGCGAGAATGCCTACTAATTGTTGGTTTACAGGAGAAAAGCAGAAACACGCTCAAAAATTGGCTCACAATAGCAGTTGCTGTATCATAATCTCCTGGTTCCTTTCTTGCCTTACTAATAAGAAGTAAGACTAATTTAATTTTTACAGCGTCCCAAATCTGTGGCTATACAATTCAGAGACTTAATAAGATTCTCCTGCTGAGCCAAGAAAAGCTTAGTGGTTTTTAGCTTACTTTCTTCTTCTGGGTTTCAGTTTTGGGACATATGTACAGTGCCTGAGACTTTTTTTTTTTTGCTTTTTTTTTTTTTAAAGCCTGTATTTCATCAGCATTACTAATGTCTCTGTTTAAGTTGTTATAGGTGTAAATTGGTTGTGCTGGAGCTGGGTAAAATCTTGAGAGAAAAAAAGGCAAATTTTGGCAAAATGAAAACATTTTATGAGTTGTTTAGATGTGCCAAACTTTTTTTCTGGAGAGAAAAGAAAAAAACCTAGTTTGTTTCAGCAATTTCCAAATGAAAGGCTTTGAGATTTTTTTCTTTGAAGCAACTTTTCACTTTGAATGATCTTTGGAGCTAACTTTTGTAAAGGGCTGAAGAGTCAAAGTGAAACATTTGTTTCAGTTGACCCCAAATGAATTTTTTTTTTTTTTGAAACTTTTTTTCAGGATTGCCAGCGAACCGAAAAATCAGTTATTCACCCAGCTTTATATACCATATACTGATAGAAACTTCAGAGCACCCCAGTGACTGTTTATGTAGTGCAGCTGCCACTAAGCCCTCCATTTATATGTTGGTAAATTATTATGCTTCTCAGGGTTGTGTGAGATAATAAACCATCAGTAAGCGCCTGGTTTTTCTCCCTTGGCTTAACAAGGAGGCAATGTTTTACAAAATATGTTTCTAACTTTATTCTTGTTACGTGGCAGGTATTAACTTTGCTGGCCGATGTACAGTTGCAGGACCTGTTTTATGCAGAAGGCGCAAGTTAACTTCTTTGGAGACTTGGCTGTGTTAGGAGAAGGCGTTGCGTTAGGAGCTGTTTTAAAGCAGCGGAGTTGAGCTCAGCTTCGGGGATAGCTGTACTTCAAAAAGATGAGTGCAATGATCAAGCAAAAACAAAGCCCCTAATTTCAGAGTTAACCACAGTCAAAAAACACATTTAAAATGTGCTTTTCCTATGGTTACTCTGGGTGATAGATTATATATAACATGAAGCTATTTATTTAAAACAGGTTGTTTTAACCCTTTTCAGCAGGCTGCGTTTTCCCTGTATAAATAGTTATCTGCAGATGGCGCAGGGCATTCTGGAACAACAGGGCCAAATTGCCTGTTTTACTAAAGCTGATGGAAAAAAGTTTAGATTAATTCCTGCAGAACAGAGACCATAACCAGAAATTGTTGGTCCTGCTCACCTGGTACAGATTGCAAGTCTGCCAGAGAGAAAGCAGTCGAGCTAAATAGGTTTGATCTTGCTGTTCATCTTAAATCTTAATTTAAGCTTAAATCTTGATGCCTCTCAGGTGAAGGCCTTTAGCATTTAGAACAGCCCAAGAAAACACGCTCAGTGTGTTAAGTGCTCCTGAGGTTGCAGTTTTTCCTTTGTGCCACTGTCCCACCAAGAACTTAGCAGCCAGCCAGCGTGCGTTTCAGTGCCCAGCCTTAATGCATAAAGCTGGGTTTGGCTGGGCGTGGGTGCTAGACAGGCTGGAGCTACCGTGCCCGCTCTGAACCAGCGCCAGGAAGGCACTGGCTAGGCCGGGATTAACTGGAGAGGAATTTTTCTTTTTTTTTTTCTTTTTTTTTTTTTTTTTTAATCCTCACCTTTGGAGAGCACTGGCCCTGGCTCAGGTCAAGGCATGAAAGGAAGTTGGTTGGAGCCAAGCAGATTCGCTGACCCCCCAGAAGCAGCCTGTGGACTGTGGAAAGGTCAGTTTTTCACCCATCCCTTCTGAGGACGCTTCAGTTCAGCAAGTCCCGTGCCCTTGGAGCCCTTCTCCTTTCCCCAGTCTTGCTCACTTCATCCCCTGTGCCTCCAGTCCCCCACGGGGACCTGTTTTCTAGGCTCCAGTTTGATCTCCGGGTGCCAGCTCCTGCCTGGAGGGAGCGGCAGCACGGCAGCCGTGCCGGGAGGAAGGTCGCGGCAGGAGCACGGGGTGTGGGAGGGGAGGCAGGAATAAGAGCTTCTGGCAGGAGGGAGCAAGCTGGGACTTGCCGCCTTTCCGAGCTCATTCCCAGGGCCGTACTGGAGAGCTGTCCCTCCGGCCCAGCACGTTTCGCTCTCTTTCTCCCCCACTCCTTTGCCTGGGATTACACAGTCCGGGGGTGTCTTTGCTTTCGGGTGTGGGACTTCAAACTGGTTGAACCAATTCGTAGCGGGTGATTCACTGGACGCGTTTCGGCCCTCGCTTTGTTCCCGCAGCGTCTGTCAGCAGCTTGCAATTTTTACAGACGTGCTAGCTGTCGTTCTGTATCGCTGCCATCCCGGGAGCCCCTGCCATGCAGCAGGCGCTGCCCCGTCAGGCAGCGGGGATGTACAAATCGTAATCGTACTCCTTCCTGCAAGTAATTCTGGGTGTCCTCGTGATCCCTGAGCCATTAAGTCGAGGCTTTTCAATAACCCAATTTGAGTGGCAGAGGTGATTCGGTGATTTTATTTTTTTTGGTTGCATTAGGGTTATTCACTTAGGTTGGACAAATGTAACCATCCAGAATTTGGTTTACAGTAATAAGCAGTGAGACTGGTGAGGCCACGCAGCATTTGGGGAGTAATCTGTAGCACTGGAGGGATGGAGGTGGTGTTTTGAACCCTGCTTAGAGCTGCTTCTGCTCTCCATATTTGAGGCTGTAGCCAAGTGGTGGGGGGGGGGATCATCTAAACAGGGGTGGCCTTGCTGCCAGCATTGCTTCTGCCAGAGCTGTCACCTGCATCTGAGACGTCAAAAAGAGCAAACTGCAAGCTCAGCTCTTCCCCGGCTCCCCTGCCCTATTGCTTCCCTGAATCCTTTTCCTTCCCAAGGTGGGAGCAACCTGGCTCCTAGAGCAGCAAAATCCAGTTTTCCTTCCGTGGCTAAGGCAGCTGTGAGTCAGTGTCCTCGCGAGGTTCGTCAGCAGGAGGAACTGGTCTGAGGAACCGTGACAGCGTTGGAGCACAGCCAGCTCGGGTCTGTGCTGATGGTGTACCCTGGGCTTTGCTTTCTCCCTGTTTGACAGCGTCAGAGGGCAGGAGACAGAGCAGCTGCTGCTTGCAGAGGCCACTACGATCCACAGGTAACCCCCAGAGGCTTTTTGAGATCCTGGAGTTGAGTTGCCCCTGTCCTGACCCCCAAGCCCTTCCTTGGACAAAAGGTCCACAGCTGGGATCAAGTCTTGCTGCTGGACCTGGATTATCTCTGGGCTGTACTGGCCAGCCCCTGGGTGGGTTTTGAGTATCACTGCTGCTTCCATTTGTACATGTTTCCTCCTGGGGGATATGATCTGGGTCCAGACCCTGCTCTTGCTTTCATCCAGTGAAAGCCGAGGGCTGGCAGCTCAGCTCACCAGACCTTCCTCAAACCCTGGTGTAGCCTAAAGCGGTGTCCTTGCAGCTGTATTCACAGAGGTCCATGCCTGTAGCCTGGAGGGAGGTAAGATGTTCTGGTGCACCTGTGCCAGGTGGTCTGTTGCTTTAAAAATGGAGTTACGTACAGGACGGATGTTCCCCAAATTGAGAATTGGTGCTCCTCAGTCCCGAAATGCGAGCGTTACCTAGTCTCTCTCTAGCTGGGGGCAGCCATCAGTGGCTGAAGTGACCCTCGGTCCCATTCAGGGTGGCAGAAGCAGCTTCTTTACATTTGCTGGAGGTGAGAGGTGCGAAAGCAGAGGGCTTTGCTTAAAAATGCCTGTCTTGAAATTAATAGCCCCTCGCGTTCATGTTGTGAGCCAGCTGTCTGGCCTCACTTGAAAATGCTGCTGTCTACTAAAACAGCCAGGACTCAAAGCCCCCCTCATCTGTGGCCCCTGGGTTCACGGCCCCTAATGCTGAAGTTCCCCTCTGGATTTTTCCCACTGGGGTCTCCTGCTTTTTCCCCCCCCTTAATTTAAGGTTTTATTAGGCAGGTCTGCTTCCCCAAGCTTTCCCACCAAACAGGGCAGGCAGGGAAAGAGATGCAGACTGCTTAGTGTGACAGCGCTGAAGGGTTTAGGAGGAAACCTTTGACTGAAGTAAGGTGCCACCTTGTCTGCAACCATATTAACCCCTAGCAGGCCTGAGGCAGGAAAAGGCGGTAGCAGGTGATGACATTAGAGCAGAGGGAAGGGGGTTTCATCCCTCTGTGCCTCCCACCCCAGTGCAGACCCCCCACAGCAGGCAGGAGTGGGCAGCAGGAGCTGGCTGGCCACGTTTGCTCTGCCGAGGGATTGCGAGCAATACAGTAAACTCCGTTTGGAGCAGCCTGGATAATCCCTGCCTGAGTATTGTCTTCTAGCAAACTTCCAGGGTTTTGTGGCTTTTTTTTTTTCTTTTTTTTTCTTCCCCTCTCTAATAAATGTAGAGCTTGGCACAAGCACAAAATCCATGTCATCCCTGCTCACACCAGGAAGGGAGACGTAAAGGCAGCAAGTAATGAAGGCTGTAGGCCAAACTGCGCAAAGGAGAGAAAGCAAGGGGAGAAACAGGGGGAGGGGGAGGAAGCCCAGTGAATAGGGGGAAAAGGAGAGGAAGCGGGAGAGGAAATAGTCCGGGGAGAGTAGCATGAGGTGGTTAAGGCAGGGCCAGAAGAATGGAAGGAAATCCTTGCAGAAAAGGGCGATTTGAAACCTGTTCCTTCTGTGCCCCGTGATGTGCCTTCCCCTGGCAGATGCTCTAGACCTGGAGATATTTGGGGAGGAACTGGCTGGCTTTTGGGGACTTGTCGGCTGGAAAAGGGAGAGGGAAGGAGGACAAGAAAGAAACCTCCCTGTCCATGATCCCAGAGGACCTGGCATACCTGGAGCATCAGTCCCAGAGGATGAGTTTTGGAAAGTCGGTATGTGTTCCCAGCCCACTGCCACACACAGGGCTCCGTGGCCACAGCACATGAGATCTTGTGGCTCCTTCCCCTTCCCTGGCCATCTCATTATTTGGAGGAGAAGGGGAGGTGGGAGGAAAAACCCATGATCTTGCTGGCCTGCTGCCAGTTGCTAAGGCAGTTTCTTCAAAAGGGAGAGGAGCTGTGGAAGGAGGGAGCTGCCTGGAGAGGAGGTAGACGATGCATGCAGGGACCAGGCGGAGAGAGGAGCCTGCAACAACCGAGCGATGGAGGCAGGCAGGACCACGGAGGCTCAGCGGGAGTGGAGGTGAAGGAGCCTGGAGGAAAGGGGTGAAGTGGAAAGGGGCAGGGAGAAACAGCTCCTTGCACAGCTCCGCCATGAAGCCAGCATCCCTACAGACCTGTCTCGGCTGATCAGTGAGCTGTGGTTCAGAGCAGCTCTCCAAAGCGTTGCCTGTGGCTGGAAGGGTTTTTTTTCCCCGATGGCTTTTCCCTTCTGTGGTTTCTCTGGCGAGTACAAGATGCATGTGGTCTGGGGAAGCTGGCTCTGCTGTGCGGGCAGGGCCGGGAGCGGGGCTCATTCCTGTTGCCAGCACCGGGAGGAACATGCGTCCCTCTGGGCCTGGGTCGGATATGCAGGTTAGATGCAGGGAGCATTATCCCTCCTGGGTGAGGGCACCTGGAGCACGGTGGGACAAGGGTGCCTTTTGCTGTCCCCTCCTTACCTTGGTGCTGCGTTTGAGTGTGTTTCTGCCCACATGGCATATACTTGAGCAGGGTTTGCGTAAGCTGGGTGACTGACTGGCCGCAATACCCCAGTCTTCCAATTATTTGGGCCCAGAGAGAATCTTAGTGGCTGTTGTCAGCTGTGGAGTTGCTGCACTGGCTTGTGGCGATACTGAGCAGCAGTAGAGCTGAACGCAGACTTGGGCCAGCTCTGGGCCATCGCTGCCAGCCAGGAGCCGCTGCTCAGCGCTGCGGTGACTTCTCTGTCTGGAAACCCCACTCCTGGGGCACGCTGGCAGATGCACCTCGGAGAGGAAGGGACTGTCCTTCAGTCCTGAGGGCACTGCAGACTCCTGTCACCCCAAGAAACGGCTAAGTGCCTTAGTCCTCTGGTGTGGTGTCGGTGTGAGATACCTCGTCCACCGCAGGTCAGTGCCTGCACTGAACCCCAAACCTGCTTTCTGCTGCCCCCCTGCGTAGGCGAGCTCGGAGCAGGGGCTGGTTGCGGAGAAATGCCTGGCAGCTGCCGGGGAGCCCTCGGGTCGGGGGCAGACACTAGAGGGAGATGCAGCTCATCGGCTCCCCACACAGGTACCCCATTTTAAAAGCCCACAGCAATGGTTGGCCCTTGCTGAGCTGGAAAGCTAGAGGGTTGGAGCGGGTGGGAAGCCACTCACTTAAGGAAGGGGTAAGTAGGGCTCTGTGTGTAGCCTTGACGTTTTGGGCCGGAGGCATCTCTTACTAACATGTCACAAGTGAGAAAATGAGCTCTTACAAGGTAGGTGGCAACAAAACTGGAGCAGCTGTGGCAGTGCAACAGTGGCATCTCCGTGTGTCCTGCATCAGGTCGATGCACTGACAACTGGAAATGTGTGTACAGGAGCCAACAGTCTGTCGGTGCAGGGCGAGCACCGTTGTAGCCTGGAAGGGAGCGGAGCCACCGGGGAAAGCGTTCACGCTGTAGTCTCTCGGGTGCGTTTCACCCCTTTGAGCGTGGCGCTTGCTGAGCAGACAGAAATTCAATCCCTGGGCTGGCTTTAATTCTTCCACTTCTCCTTTCTTTGCGTTTCCAGTGCCCCATGTCCCCGCAGCCATTTGTCCCCGAGCGGCAGCTGGTGCGCAGAGGCCTGTGCCCCGCGCTGCTGCTGCTGGCTGCTGCGCCGGTAACATGAGCCAGTTCGCTGCAGCTGAGATGCTATGTGCGGCATGTCGGGACGGGGAAAACTCGCTGCTTTTCTGTCTGGTTTTTGGTTTGCTGTAAATCCAAAATGGAGCAGTCATGTTTCTGTGGGTGTAGGAGGCCGGGCAAAGCGTGTGCTGGGGGGGCTGAGAGGGGGGTGACTCATGTGC
The DNA here is from genome assembly GCA_024606505.1 of Aquila spilogaster. Taxonomy (NCBI): domain Eukaryota; kingdom Metazoa; phylum Chordata; class Aves; order Accipitriformes; family Accipitridae; genus Aquila; species Aquila spilogaster. Next base: position 17,694 of record JANHGO010005321.1, read on the forward strand.
TGTGCACCACAGCCGGGGCCAGCCCAAACGGCACTCCCGGGCTGCGCTCGCTGCTTTATTGCCACAAAAGGCTTGAGCCAAAGACAGGGGCGAGATCTCCCTCCTGGCTGGCCTTGAAAGCAAACACCAGTCACCTGAGGGGGGGAAGAGGGCACTGATAAATGAAGCAGTGGATTAAGATATCAGATGTTTCCTGCTGGGATTTAATGCCCTAAAGGACAGTGCATTATAGGTATTAAAACTGGATAGATTCCGCTCTCGGCTAGCCTAGCGGCACCCAGGTGAGCTGCGCGAACTGCATGGCCCGGCTCGGAGCTGCGGCTCACGCCACAGCAGAGCGGAGCACCCCTTGGCACTCGTAGTCCAAGAACGGCCGCAGAAGGACCAGAAGGACGTGGCCACCGAGCGCACCTCTCTGTGTTGGGGACAAAAGCCTCAGGCCAGGAACAGGCCTCCCACAAGGTGAGGTTTCTCTTGGGAGGGCCAGCCCCGTCGGACTTGTCCCCCTGCGGGGAGAGACCCCTCTCCTGCTCACCTGTGGGGTCTGTCCCCCTTACTGTCCCCTTTTGTGGAGGGAAAGAACAAAGCCAGAGTTTATTTTAACTGTTTATTGTATAATATAAAACTACAAAAGTAAGACTGCTCATTTCCATGTACATTTGTCCAATTGTTTTTTTGATTACAGCCCATACCTACATGTGAATACAGTAATCTGGTTTCAGATGTATATGTCTGTAATATTGCATAGAAAAGGCACAGCTCTAAGGTCTGTGGGAGGGGAAGGGGAAATACAGCCTTTTTTCTTTTTTTTTCCTTTTTTTTTTTTTTTTTTTGACAATAACAAGCCCTGTTCAAACAACCATGCACTGAACATGTCACACTATTTACACCTTTTCCAGAATCTTAGCCTTTACAGGCGCTAGTATGGATTATGCTCAGAACTAGATAGGAGTCAAGGTTGGGATTTTATCTGCAATTTGTGTTTTTAAAGAGGTTCCAGAACTTGCATTAGGCTTATTTTCAGAAAAAGAAAAAGTGCTTATAAAAGAACTAATTTCTTCAAAAATGTTCAGTCTCATTAATTAATAGCACTGAAAGCAACTTGCACAGAAGCAGGATACTGAAACCTGATGGGGGGAAAAAACCCAAAACAAAACCAGAAGAATCCGAGTAACAAGAACAAAAAGTTCATGATGTGCTGGAGTGAATTAAACCATTGTCAGACAGGACCCATTACAACTTAACCAATTTAATGGTGATAAAAGTGTAAACTTTGGATTCAAAACATTGGTTTTAAACTACCCAGGCTATTACCACACAGCATTGAGGAAAAACCAAATTACCTTTCACAAGGTCCAAATTTATTCTTAGCGATTGCTTCAGTCGGTGGCTTTTCTGTCTTGCTGTTCTAGCTGGCTACAGGGAAGGTGCCAGACTGATGCATTTATATAGGACACTGCTTGACGATGTTCTCCTGAGGAGGGAAGTTCCCCTTCCTTTGCACATAGGGCTGTGTGGTCCTGTCGGGCTCTGGAAGGGGACCTGGGGTGTCCAAGGACGGGCTGGTCAGACGCACAGAGCAACGCGGGTAGCTTGAACTCGAGCAAGCAAACCCTCTGCCGCACGTGCAAAGTGCGGTCGTGACTTCTTGTCTGGCCTTACCTTCTGGCAATGAGGTGGTGTCAGCTCTGTTGCAACTTCTGGGGCTGGAAGTAACATCCTGCAACCTTCTTCAGCTGTCCAGCCCCAGGGACTTCAGCTGGGCTTCCCGTGAGTGTTTAAAAAAAAAAAAAATCACCTTTTTCAAACATTTACCAGGCCAGCATGATGGAGGTGACTGCATATGCTCCTGTCTCCTGTTGCAGATTCCAGCAGAGTGATGGGGGAGGCCAGTCTCAAGAAGCTGACAGGGTAGGAGCCTGACTAGGACTAATTTTGAACATCAAACTGTCCCTCATCCATACCTTTTTTGCATATTTCAAACAACCAGACCCATATTAGAAAAGGGGGAAGGCAGGAAAAAGTCATGTGAACCATGCATATCCTGACTGGAACTCAATTAATTTTCTCTGAATCTGGCTCCCATACCCTTTTTCATACAGATTTACATTCCTACAAGAGAATACATTCCTACCATACATTCTGTACATGTTACAATCCAGATGTTGTTAGCTTCACAATAAAATAAATATATTTACAGAAGGAAAAAAAAAGAATAAATAATTTATGAAAAACAAAAAAAATCACTTCAAATCCAAAGCTCTTATTCTGCTCCCATCTTGTCACTTCATTGCACATTAATGTCAATCTCCATCCCTGGTGTAGGTCTCAGAGACGTTCCATGCGTGGCTGCTGTTAGGACCATGGCAAAGGCCATGCTGGAGACCGGGGAGAAAGCCACAGCTGAGCCCTTCCCTCCGTAGCCTGCCGCGGTTACAGAGCAGCACCAGCCTACTAACCTTTTGCCTAGTCCCATAAGTCAGGTCTGTTTATGCCCTATGGGATTCCTGTAAGGACTCTGCCATAGGATATGCGCGTCAGCACCAAGGATACATAGACGTTGTCTTCTGAGTGGTAAAGTGGATTTAGAGCTCGTCTCCTGTTCTGCGGATACAAAACTTCAACTAACCCTGCTTAACAGCACAGCTCTCCAAAAATGGCATTGATGTGAACTCTTGCCTAGCATATGGTATCTGTTTAAATGCATAAGTAATAAAAAAAAAAAAGGGGGCAGCTCCAGCATACTGTAAATCAGTTTTTAACCATGGTAAGGCAAGTGCTTACCAAGTTACCGTGTGAAACTGTTGATGTTACCAGGTGCCTACAGGTTTGTGCCAGACACACTACCCTTGCATATTAGCCTTCCCAGTTACTCCTTGTACAAGAGGTGCAGAATCGGGCAGGGCTGTTTTGTTTTCCTACAAGGGCTGAGCAAGGTCCAGTCACTGCTGGGTGCTGGGTGCAAGATGGAGCTGTCCCCCCTCCTTCCCCACCCCCTCACTTCCGATGGTCCCTAAAGCTACACTTGGTCAATGGTTTTCTCTTTGAAGCAGTAACTTACTCTCCCCTGCCCAGTCTGTGTAAGGAAACAACTGCAAATCCATCAGCACCCCACTGCTTCACTGAGTTTGGCTTGGAAAAAAGAAGAAAGCAAACCCCCACCCCCTCAGCCAGTTCCCCCCATCAGCCCCACATCTCACCCTGGCAGATGAATTAGGAGCCAGAAGTGCATTTCGTAACTGTACATGACGCATTTCATTTTGATTAGGAGTTCCTTCATTGCAAAACATATTTGCTTTTATACTGTGTCTGTGTGCATATCTGTTACATCTATCTAGCTATATACTAATAAATATACATGGCCTGTTTTAAAGTGCCAATTTATAAAAAGCCGCCTCCTTAAAAGGCAGACAAGACCCAATTTCATCCATGACAAGAAGGGAGCAGAATTGACTGAACATTGCCAAATGACGTAAAACATAATTTAAAATTTCTTAAATAAATATAAAAGTTATTCCTAAAGAAGCCATAGGCATGTCAACAATATAGGTTGTAACCGGCGCTCAACAGCTAAAGTACCATTGAAAAACTAAAATGCCATAGCAACTTCAGCAATAGGCATGATACATCGCAAACTTTTTTTTTTTTTTTTTTTAAATTAAATGTACACCACAATGAACTTAAAAAAAGCTATTGGTGCAGTAATGAGAAGACTTCTCAGGTGTTACGGGGAAACGGGACCATGCATAGAAAGCTGTGTCTGTATATTCATTGTAAAACGGGTCTATAAAGTGTAAAGCAGGTAACACAGTTGATGCAAGAAACCAACCCTATACGAGATGCCAAGGGATGTAACACGACTGGCTCCAGTTTCAACAGCAATGGATATTAAAGCAAGTCCATCCAGTGCAGTTAAGAGATGAGCTTCACTGCAGTAATACTGAAGTTGCCTTTTTCAGCACTTAGCACAGTGAGGTGGGGAGAGGGAAGCAGAAATGCTCCAAGAAAGGGTGAGTGTATGCTGTCAACGCCAGTCTTCTGCCCGCTCCGCCCGTACGCCCGTCGGTCAGGAAGTGGGCAATGGGCACGTTCCCCCTCAAAACCATTCCCCAGAGCTTCGGGTGAGGAAGTGCTGATCTGCCGCCATGTTAAGGCGCTCCACGTCACGCGGGATGGACGCCCCGGCGCTGGGGTGGGGAGGCTGCAGCCGTGGTGGCGCTCAGGACCTCTTCGGGTGAAGTTCCACAACTGTTTCCTGCCAACTGCTTCACATACGTGTTGGAAAAGGACATGGCTCTAAGTTTCAGGAATCACAGTAGTGCGCAGTGGGTACAGCAGGGAGCAAACACTTGTGAAACTCCTGCAGAAGCAGCTCCCAGCCCTTTCTTAAAGCACTTTTTTGTTTGCATTCAGGGAAACCGACTGCAGGCTTATTTGATCCAATTTTCTCTTTTGCACCATACACATATAAAACATTACAACTCTGTATAAAAGTACAAGTGGTTCTTGTACATCTGAATTATGCAGGAACTATGTGAGCAAATCCTATCAAAATAGCTATTTTTTTGTGTGTATAAACAGCATTTGTTTTTAGAAAAAACAATATCATAAACTGCAGAATCTGTACAAAAATATAAAATAAATTTGGGCAGCAGTTTCTAAACAGCCATGTAAATGCAACACTTAAAGAGGAGCAGGTTAATGCCTCCAAAAGGCTGAATTGCTAAGTCAACCTATACAGGGCTAAAATGGTATTGAGATTATCTAAATAATAAAATTTTTTACCTCTTGCAATAAAACTTATAGAAAAAATAGACAAATATGCACATGCAATTTACAGCTTTCCCCAACATAATCCTTGTGCTTAGCTTTTACAATTTTTTTTCTTTTTTTTTTTTTCTTTTTTTGTAATAACATAACATTGTCTACAATACATATTCTTTCCTATACCAGGATATTCGGTCTTCCTTGAGGAACCACTTTAAAAAAAATACATTAGAAGTGGTCATACATGGATGAAGGCACTCCAACTCTGCTTGAAGCAAAAACTAGTGTGATCCTTTTCTTTTCAAAAAAGGCAAGCAAGGACGCATGCACAGTGCTGTGAATCGGGGGTGGGAGGGACTATGGAAATACTACCAAGTGTATATACTGGTACTTAAAATTAAAAAACAAAAAGTTGCTATATTTCTATATTTTAAGACCCAACAAGCACCTCCATGATGTGATCCAGTTCTGTGAGGTCCATTTTGAAAGGCTGATTTGGAGTTACTGGTTGACTGCTGTATGGAGCGAGAGTTTTTAGGAGCTCATCTGCTGAGACAGGCGCCATTTTTGACGCAGCCCCCGTGGCAGACGTGCAGGGGTCAAAATCATACATGGATGTATCAATGTCAGCAAACAGAATATCATCCAGGGTCAAGTCTGTGAGGAAACCTGTGGAAGTTGTTATCTCAAAGTTGCCAGGTAGCGAGTCCATGAGTTTTGATTCGGCCGTTCTGCTCTCTGGGAGGCCCTCGGGCTTTTGAACGTTGGACTCGCTGGGGTGGTCTTTAGAGTCATCGGCTGCTGTTTCGGCTGCTACTGCCTCTGCG